>ML808818.1:145666-170298 GCA_009831015.1 Picea engelmannii
AGTACGCCTAAATATGGATTCTTTTATTCAATCGGCGGCGCTCCTCAAAATAGTCACGACCGTGACCCTGACGTTTCCCTTTGAAGTCTTTTCCATCTTCCCGTGCAGGCGCGCACGACGAGGTGCGGATGCTCCTGCATCATTCTTCGTCGCCAATATACCATCGTCTGCCACTGACTGCCAGAAGGATCTCTTATTTGTGCAGGGGTCGTATATATTCAAAAGAGCAAGATCATGTTTATCACAATAGTTCTTACCTGTTAATAGTATACCAATAGTGGTAATAAAAGGTGTTAACTTATAGTAAATAGGATCTCAGGTGACCAGCAGTCCCCCTGAAGTACCCAATGAGTTTACCGCACTTGAATACCAATTCGGTCTAAGATCAAGAAGGAAATCTCTAGCTTTCTGTGACGGTACTAATGTCTCTTGCAGAAAAATAATCCTTGGCTGATACTTATCCATAAGTCTTCTAAGAGAGGCCACTTTGAGAGGGCCTCCGATCCCACTTTAACTTAAATGGTTAAAATGAATAATTATTATTCTACCCACCTAAATTCAATTTTCATAAATAATATATTAAACTCTGAACAAATATATTGTTATAATAAACTCATATACTATGACATTGTATTAAACACAATTTTTTATTTTTATATTTGTTTTTGTTTTTTAATTTTCCTCACTATTCAAATCCTCTAATATTCATATAAAACTTGTATCATTTACTATTACAACTATACATTGTTATTATTGTCGTTATAATTATAATAACGATTACAACTATACATTGTTATTATTGTCGTTATTATAACTATACATTGTTATTCAATTTTCATAAATATTATATTAAACTCTAAACAAATATATTGTTATAATGAACTCATATACCATGACATTGTATTAAACACAAATTGTTATTTTTATATTTATTTTTGTTTTTTAATTTTCCTCACCATTCAAAACATCTAATATTCATACAAAACGTGTATCATTTACTATTACAACTATACATTGTTATTGTTGTCATTATACTTATAAGTTTCTTTATATGTGAGATTTATTGCATTGCAACATTTTGGTCAATCTCAAGCTCATCATTTGTATATTTTCTTATAGCTCATCAATTAGGGATTTACACTCACATGATCTACATTGCAATCTTTTGATTCATCTCGAGATCATCATATGTCTATATGATGTAGCTATTGAAATTCATTCTTTATCCTAGTGCATATTGTCTATTATATATAAGTGTGTTTGTAACTATGTGTGTGAGGGGTGCATTGCCAATAGTTGAATTTATAGATTAATGAGTTACAAAAGTCGTAAATAATCAAGCAGAGTTATTAGCAATGTGTCTTTTATTAAAGACAATATGTCTTTTATTAAAGACAATAGTAAATAAGGGTACAAGAAAGCTACAAGTATTCATAAACTTCAAATTGAGGGTGGATTGAGAAAATTAACAAATGCAAACTAGATAGTTGTTTGTTAAAGCCTATAATGAATCAATTTATAGAAGGGAGTTTGAAGGCCTACTCTTTCTCCATAACTATAAAGAGTTCAATCCTTGTTTGTTAAAGGCTATAATGAATCAATTTATAGAAGGGAGTTTGAAGGCATACTCTTTCTCCATAACTATAAAGAGTTCAATCCTTGGTTGTGTTGAAAATGTGAGAGGTTGACTTATTATCTAAAATTCCAAAGGAGGGAATCAATTATCAATGTCTGAAAGCTTCATATTCTATGTAATATATATAGTTTTTGTTTTGTTCTTTGATATAATTGCAATTGAATTTTTATATACTAACTACCTTTTGGACATTTATTTTTTTATATATATATCATTTTTCCAAAATCTTATAAACCAAATTTGATTTAACATTAATATTAAAATAAAATAATATACTATTAATCATAGCCCTTAAAGTCATTAAAATCATTAAGAGATAGAACATATTTAGATGCAAGTGAACACAAAAAATTGTATTCTCTTTAGTGCACAGTATATATGATTGAGATGGATAGAAGTGATGTAAATTTTGCAGCTTACCTTTTTAAATGATAGACATCATACATTTTTATTAGTCCCTGCCGAAGGCGTAGAGGGACTATAGCGATCGATAATTCGTTGACTTCATATTAATATGTCCTTTGACTATAAATTTTCGCATCATCTGTATTGTTCATACTATAGAAGTAAAAACATTATTTTATATATAAAAAAAAAAAAAACTTATATGGCATCGTCTCATTGGAGAATATATTTGAGGTCTTATTGCCAGCTTCATTGTTCCCAATGTTGTAAATGTGTAGATATCCAAAGTTTTGAGCTTACACGCTCCTTTTTAATTTTTATTACATTTTTACTGAAATGTTTACATACCGAAAGTTATGAACATGGACGATGTTTTTTTTATTATTAGTCACTGTCAAATGCGTAGAGGGACTATAGAGATTGCATATTAATATACCCTTTTATTATTATTATTATTATTATTATTATTAGTCCTTTGTATTTGTATTGAAATGTTTACATACCGAAGGTTTATAGCATTGACACTTTTTTTGAGGTGCTTGAATAGGCATGACAACTTAAATGTTTACATAGTGTGAGGTCCTAAAACAGGCATGATAGCTTAAATTTTTGCATATTGCAAGGCCCTTAGATAGCCTGACAGCCTTAAATGTTTACCTAAATAGGTTTCTCAGAGTACATTTTTCCTCAAAATTTTCCATACAATGTTGCAGTGAATTTGGACAATATTGTTGTACATTGCCAGTTGATTAGGCATTGTATGTTTCAGACTTCTTCTATGCTTGGAATGCAATTCGGTCATCGTTGACGCTACATACATTCTTTATTGGTTCGGTGGGTGATTCTTGTTCGTTGGTTCATCGATTGTTTTTTGGTTCAAATTTGCAAGGTTGGGGACCTGTGCCTACGGTTGGACCTGTTGGTGCTTGTTGTTTTCTTTTGTTTACTTCAACTTTGCAGGGTTGGGGTCCTGCATTCAAAGTTGGATCTGTCTTTTTTTTTTTACTTTGCGGGGTCCAGGTACTACACCCACAAATCGACCTGTGTTTATGTCATTCATCGTTTCGGAGTAAGCTTCGATGCCATAATTTCATTTTCTACTCGTTCTTTGTTGTTCATTGTTTGCAGTTTGCAAGTAAGAATGTTTGATTATTTCTACTGGCATGCTCGTCATATGTTTCTGGTTCCTTCTATGTTTGGGTTGTAATTTGGTAATCATTGGAGATGTATATGGTGTTTATTGGTTCAGTGGTTGTTGCTTGTTCGTTGGTTCATTGGTTTGTCGGTTGTTGCTTGTTGTTGTTTGGCTCAAGTTTACGAGTTGAGGCCCTGGGGCTGCAGCTGGGCATGTTCATGCTTGCTCATTGGTTTGTTGCTTGTTGTTTTCTTTTTTTTACTTCGGCTTTGGAAGGTTGGGGTCCTATGCCTTTTTTCTAAATATGCAATTAGTAAGCTTTAATGGTAACAGCTCATTACGCATGAACCGTGGAGATTGTCATTGATCAGTGAAAGGAATGAGGAGATCTTCCATTGATACACATTAAACCAAGATTTTAGGAGGGTTATATTATCCCTTCCCAATTTTCATTTCAAACACCATTTGGAGCAAATGAAAATTCTTGTTAACTTATGGCAGCAGTTCCACAACAGCTTTGTCTAGATATAGTAAACACCTTCGGGCATGATGGCCAGAGGTTCCAAAATTCCAAGGCATATTCTTACCACTCATCTCCCTCCACCTAGGAGCAAAAAAGGAGATGGTCCCTTGGTGCACCGAGAGATATATTTCAAGCCAAATAATTCCAAGGCAACCCTGCTTGATCTGACAACCTGCCTGCCTATATTGATGGCTGGCATAGAGGTTGATGCGATCGATTTAAAGTTGGTAGAAGATAATCTGATGAACAATGATATGACAATGGATGATGGAAATGCAGACGATGTTCCAACTCCTGCGCCCAAATTTAAATCAACCATAACGGGGGGCACTTCCTGACTCGACAATGGCGGCCCTGACAAGACCAAAAGAAGGGGTTTCAAAAAATAAACTGAAATTGAATGCAATAGTCGCGTTGCCGCTCGAAAGTTAGAATTCCAAAGCTCCAAATTAGTTTGTTCTGGGCGGAAGTCTTTCACTGTAAGGAAATGGTCTATTGATGCTCCTAGAGATATATTTCAAGCCAAAAAAATATTCAATTGCGGGACCACTCTCTTGTTATCTGGATATACAATTAACATCTTAGGGGATGAGGACCAAAACTCCTACTGGTGCAAGGCATATTCCTACTACTCATCTCCTTCCACCCAGAATGGACTAATTTGGGCCTCTGGAATTGCTCGTGCAACCTGTGTCCCTGAAGTCTTCAACTGTGAGGAGGTGGTTTCTTAGTGTGTCCTAACTTTCAGTTTCGAGCTCTTCCATTTTCCCTACTACATTTTCCATCTTCCCTACTACATTTTCCATCTTCTTCCTCACGGGAATCTTGTGAGAAATATCAATTTTACCACGAAGATGGGTTCTTATCTCCTCCTGCATTTGAAAACTTTGTGTTGCTTTCTTGTTGGGGTGCAACGTTGGAGTGATGCCAGCGTCAGAAGAACGAATTTTGTTCATCTGCTTCAAGCCAAGGATTTATTCCACTTTGGAACCATTCTCTTGTTTCTTTGTCGTCTCAGGTCTTCCGCAAGATATTGAGATTGGGGCAGCGAACATTGACCCCCCAAGGATAAGACTGCAAGGATTTCCTAAAAAAAGCATGGTAATCAGTTTTTTATGCATGTTGAAGATCATCTCAATGGCTCCTACATGTTGCAGGTCATGTGCCTATGTTTATGGAAAATATGTTCAATGTTTTGGTCCAGAGAACTCGGTCCAATTTCTATGGATAGATATACACTGCCCAATGTTCTTTTTTTTTTTAATGGATTTACTATTAAAAATTTTGCCTTGGAGTCTTGGTTGTTGCTTCTTTGTTGAATTTAACATCTCTTCTCATTGGCATGGTTCGATAGTCTCGTAGTTCTTCAATATTGTATTGGCTCAAGTAATTTGATCTAAAATGGATCATTTAACAACTATATGACAATGCATTGTGTCGATCCATTAGGATTTTATGGAAACAAAAATGAATTTCAGATAGTTTTAAACCAACGTTCAATTCTATTTGTAATGCAAATAGAACATAGCAAGGCCAAATCACAATGCAACAGTCTGGGCACCGCCATAGAAATTTTGTTTTCATCTAAGCCTTGCTAAGAAAATGATTTCTTATTTCCCTTTCACTTGCTTGATTCCTTTAGTTCGAAAGGGAACATTTTATTATTTGTCCATCCCCTAGTTGTTGGAAGATTGGTTGTTGTCATTGATTTCAACCCTAGTGATTGGTTTTGGACCGCAAGAATGATGAAGGTATTTGGACATGAAGGAAAATGCACATGTAGATAAAAACACCCATGGACGGATAATATACATCATGTTGTTTCCAGTGGTATGTGGCATGTCACGTGGTTCCTCATGTTTGAGGAGAAATGAATTTTTGAAGATGACAAAGTGAATTGAAGAAGGAAGTACATGAAGGCCCTGAAGATGATTAAAGAAAAGAATTACAAAATAAGAAAGTGTCAGGTCGGCCCTAATGTTAAAAGGAAGTGACATAAATGGTCTAACTAAATATCATTATACATTCATTTTGATATACAAGTCGAATTTCAGAGGAAATCGGAAGTAAAGAAGGTCGGATTTCAAGGGAGGATGAAGTCTTTTGGTGATGTGTTCTAAGGTATGTTATTTTCAGGTCATCTTACCATTTTTACTATAATTTTTTTCTAGAACGATTCCGATGTTGAAATTTCTATGATATTGAGAAGAAATATCAAGGTACCTGTGGTAAAAGTTTCATCTCTTGATTCACTATAATTATGGAGATACACTCTGTGGAAGATAGGGTTCTGACCAGTCCTAAAGCTAGTCAATAAATAGGTGTTCCAGGTAAAATAGTCATAACTTATTCATAGATAATCCAAATGAAGTGAGACTAATTTCATTAGAAACAGTACGGACTGTAGATTCTTGTATGTGAATTTCAGAATCTGATGTTAAATATTGAGCGCGAGGCATTCTGTACAAGTTCGCTCTCCTAAATAAACCAGAATTGAATAAAGTATACCATTCTTTCTATAACTTATTTTTGGGGAGGATTCAAGGAGTGAAACTTGGAGAAGTTTCAGAGAATACATTGATCAATATTATCTACAAAATCAGAGTATTCCAAGAATTGAAGAATTGCATAAATTGAATAAGTCTCGGGAAGAATTATCTTGTTCTATGTGATTGTCGGTTGATGGTCATGATTTAATGTAAAGTTTTATTATCTCTCATATATTCTTGGGTGGAATGAAGGGGAAAGGATGGAGAATTCAACTCTCTCTTGATATTGGAGGATTGTATCTTCCTCTTGGAGGTTTATCCCTCCCTTTACATTTGGAATTTGTAGCTACCTTTGGAAGTCATTACTTCCCTTGAACATTAACTATTGATTATTTATCATATATTATGCATGGTGTATTGTGGTGTATTAGTGTAACTCTTATACTATTGTTCATTGTTCATTGGATATAATTGAATGGTTTAATTATAAGTTGAAAAGTTTTGTAAATTGTACTTGATATTGATTCACCCCCCTCTCAGTAACAACAATTGGTATCAGAGCAGGTTGTCTTCATAACAGTTTAACCCCTGGAAGGAAAATCCTGAGCAAAGATGGATGACCATGAGCACATTTCAAATGGGATTCAAAAATTTGATGGAAGAAATTATGCATACTAGAGTGATAGAGTGAAAACTTACCTAACGGCTTTGGGAGTAGAAATTTGGTACTCAATTGTAAATGGATATGTAATCCCAAATAATGCTCCAACCGATCCAAATGAGAAGAAGCTTATGAGGTGTAATTAAAAATCTAGACATGTTATTCTAGCAGCATTGGCACCAACCATTGCTAGAAAAGTGATGGGTTGCAGCACTACTAAAGAGGTATGGGACAAACTCAAGAGTATCTACGAAGGTGATCCAAAAGTTAAGCAGGTCAAGCTTCAACGACAGAGAGTAGAATTTGAAAATTTGAAGATGAATGAAAAGGAAGATATTGCAACCTATTTTCTTAGAGTTGATGAAGTTGTTAATGTTATCATAGGATTAGGTGAAGAGCTCAATTAATCCTTGGTAGTACAAAAAGTGTTGAGATCACTTCTCTTGAAGTATGATGCTAAGGTCTCTGCCATTGAAGAAACTAGGGACTTGACCAAAATGAAAATGGATGAATTACATGGGTCACTTATAGCATATGAAATGAGAACAGGTACAGAAAGTGACCAACCAAACAATGAAGAAGCCTTTAAATCCATAAAGAAGACAAAATACAAGGATAACAACCTTGATGAAGAATAACAAGCTTCGTAAGAAGGTTCCAGAAAGGAAGTGGAAGATACAAAGGTAAGTCTCCTCTCAAATGCTTAACTGTGGTAGAATAAGACATATTGTTGAAAACTGCTACTATAAAAAGAGAAGTCTCAACAGTAAAAAGAGCTTCTAATCCAAGGATGATGACATCTCCTTAGATGAGAGTGATGAAGAAGATAATGATGGAGGAGAAGTCCTCTTCATAACCCAAGAAACTCGGGATGATAATCACAAGAATTCTAAAGAAGAAGAAATCATTTGTGAATAAGATTTAGATGAAGAAACCAACCTTGATTCCTTTTGGGGATACAAAGACAATGCATAGAGTTAACAAGAAGATGAGAATCTTGAAAAGTTGAAGCATGTTGAAACTGAAAATAGCAAGCTTAGAAACACAAACATAATACTAAAAGGTGAATTGAGTAGTTGTGAAGAACAGAATTACAAGCTTGAAAAGACCATTAATAGTTTGAAGGAACAATTAGAGGATTATGAGAAATTGAAAGAAGAATTGGATCACACAAAAGGGGAGCTACTATTGACAACAGAAAAGTTGAAGAAGTTCGAAAAAATCACTGAAAAATTAGATGAGATCCTTAGCAGTCAAAGATCTCCAAACAACAAGACGGGACTAGGATACAATGATAGTTTGAAGATAACAAAAGAAGATAAGGAAGTTGAAAATGATGAAACCAACACTCCAGAACAAGTTGAACAACAATACAGAAGACTAGAATTTAGAGGGAATGAGACATCAATAATATCCTCTCCCATCAGGTATGAAAACAATCACTATGAAGGAAACTACAAAAGAATAGATCGTGAACCTAGATGGAACACACCACAAAGAAGATCACATACGCCCAGGTATCAAAATTTCTTTCTTGGACATTGTTATAATTGTGGAAATTTTGGACACAAGGAAATCAATTGTAGAATCAATGAAAGGAATAACTATGCAAGCTACATGAATTGTGAAAATAGTAGATATGGAAATGTTCATAGATCTATCAATAGAAATTATAATCCATTTGACCCATTAATGGATCAAAATATTGTATGTTACAAGTGCAATAATCTTGGTCACTAAGCATGAGATTGCAGAGAGATGAAGGAAGATAATCGTATGCCAAATGTCTTCATACCAACTACAACATGGAAAAGGAAAGAAATTCCACACAATGAAAATTGACCAATAGCATTGGTCGCTAAAGAATGCAACAAAGAAGATGAATGGTTCATAGACAGTGGGTGCTCATCTCATATGACCGAAGATCAAAGAAAATTTGTCAGCTTGAAGAAAAAGGGTGGAAATATTGCATTTGGAGATGACTCATCTACCAAAATACTTGGAAAAGGAACTGTAAAGCTTGGAAGTGAAAATGTAAAAGTAGGAAAAGTCCTATTGATTGAATATCTTAATCATAATCTACTCAGTGTTAGTAAAATGTGTGATCAAGGATACACTCTTACATTTGACTCCCAAAAATGTAAAATCAAAGAAAATAACTCAGGAAGATTGGTTGCAAGTGCAACAAGAAGATTGAACAACATATACATCCTAGACATGAAGAAGAGAGAGAAGACATAAGCCACACAAAAGGATTCGAAGGAAGAAAAATTCCCAACTACATAAAATAATGATGAAGTATTATTGAGTGCCACATGTTAAGGGGGAGCAGCCCCAAAGAAGAAGGTTACCTTTTGCCATTAAACTTAGGGGGAGAAGCCCTACCCTTTGCCATTGATGTCAAAGGGGGAGAGAAATTGGGATCATGATGATAGGGGGAGCATGAGTGTTGAAAATTAGGATCATGATGATAGGGGGAGCATGAGTGTTTCCATCAATGACAAAGGGGGAGATTGTTGGAAGATTGGTTGTTGTCATTGATGTCAACCCTAGTCATTGGTTTTGGACCACAAGATTGATGAAGGTATTTGGACATGAAGGACAATGCACATGAAGATAAAACACCCATGGATCATGTTACTAACAATTCTTGTCCCCAAGCACAAGAGTATTCAGGTCTGCAAGTTGCACGAGAAGCGCCCAAGCGCAGCATGGAAAAATCTCGTTTCAGGATTCCAAGCAAGTAAGCGGGCAAAATTATATCGTCGATGGTCTGAATTCATCCATAGGAGTAGATCGACGGTCGGCGGGAAATCACGGTTAACAAAGTTGCACCGAGATTAGTGTGATGGATAGCGCCCATATTGCGTACAGGAAAGGATAGCATCCATCCATTCAAAGGACGCGTGGCGCGAGATCTACTCACGTTGGCATTTCGGCATTCGGGAATTCGAAGGGGAAGGGTTCCATGTCGTTCTACATCTTGAAACCCCGAACCCCGAAGCACCAAAAGCACACAAAGTCGGGCCCGCAGTATCACGGAGCGGTCTCAGCCGTCCATCCAAAGCGGACACCTAGTGCACGATTAGGCTCTTCGACTTTTCTCCCGTCACGACTTCGAAGCACAAGGAACAGCTCCTTCATATCCCCGAGAAGCGAAGTGCCAAGAGCGTCCAGGACCAGGGCCCACAGTATTGCCAAGTGAGTTCGGGACCGCCAGATCTGAGAAGGACGCGTGGCTCCCTATTAGGCCATCTCGGTGTTTCGCTCATCGCGACAGTGATAAGCAAGGATCAACTCCTTCCAATTCACGAACGCCGAAAGTGCCTTTGAGAATAAACACAGTGTCACAGCCCATGGTCACTTGGGAAATAAAAGAGTTGTGCACAAGGGACCAAAGGCGTCGAGTTTAGTCACAGAAGGGATCATGACGATCTCCAGGTGTCATCTGATTCAATCTCAATCTTGGTTCTCAATTGGAGTAAATGAAGGTGAGAGGGGGTGGTTGAAACCTCTCCTCACTCATTAAGTGTAAAGTATGAAGGATATGGAAAGTTGTCTACCCGAGAGGGTCCTGTGTACCGATTTTTTTCAAAGACGCCATGTCGAGTCCTCGACTAGCCAAAGAGGTCTGCACATGCTAACTCAACACTTAATATCTCACCTACTCCCCTTGCAGGAGCCATGCGCAGTTAAGGTGGAGTCTGATGAAAAATATCCATCCGAGTTTGACTGAAGGGACACCATGCCTTGGATGACTAAGCACGCCCCTGTTAGGCGAATTTTTCTGAGTATATAGACTCAGTATTTGTATTTTGTAATCTATTGATGGTTGAGCAAGGCTCCCGGTTGTAAGACTTTAATGAAGCACTATTATTCTGGTTATGCATGGACTCTTGAGACTTCTTGCCTTATGAATGTCAGTTTCTTTCACGTCTTTGTTTACACTGTGTTAGAGTAGCTCGGAATTGGAGGATCCAGTCGAGTTGTAATTGTTATAGGATGATGTAGGCTGGATCACTGTAACAGTTGCATTGTTTCTAATCAGTCCCTATGAATTTCTTAGCACTTAATGACTTGGAATTGGAGGATCCAATCAAGTCCCCTTTTCAGTTTCTTGAAGCCCTGAACCAAGAGGGTCTTGCATTCAGATTTTGTCTTCTACGAACTGCTAAAAGGTCTGTTTCCTGAGGTAGTTTTCTCACTCCTCTCACCAATTCTTCAACCTGCTCATCTTTAAATCAACTCACTGACTGAATTTAGATCAAGACCTCCTTTGTTCCTTACATACCGAACTCAGTTCCTGAGTTAGAGTGATATCTTCCCGAGTCTCTACCCATTTGACCACCCATTAAAACTAGCGTGACATAAAACTGATGGGTGTTGGGCTCTACTCCTACAAGCAATCCAGGAGTGACTTTTGACGCCAACATTTCTGGCGCCGTTGCCGGGGACGAAGTTGAAAATTTTCCCCAGGATTGAACGACATTGAGCCTCTGATTATGAAGGTGCATCGGGTATCAGAGCCTTTAAAGATTTCTACTGTGCACCTAGCGACTCTATTATGACAACTCCACTATGGAAAACCTGCCATGTTAATTGTGGCTTTCAGAGGCAGACACACGCAGTCTCATCCACAACTGCCTCTAGCTACACCTGAAACTGATCTAGAGGTGGTTCTCAGAAAAGGAAAGGCCTCTTAAGGAGAAGCTTCTACCGCCGAACCAGGTAATCCACCATATCCTTCTGTAGGAACTCCATTTTCTCCTCCTTAGTTTCTTAATAGACCTTTTTCTGAGGTTTCCCGTTTCCTGAATTTTAGGAGTGTTCCTGTCAAGTTTTCCCCTCCTAGTCTGGGATTGGAGGGAGAAATCCTTGTCACTCCCCTCTCCCCTGAAGTTGTACCTTGGAGTAGACCCAGGACCACAGAATATTTCCCCATGCCTATCTTTACCACTCCTCCTCGTGTTACTGTTGTCGCTTCTGCACAAAGAGGAGCGTCCGCTGACTTAAGCCCGTTATATTGCTCCCTAAATCCCCTATTGTTTCCCATTCCACTCAGAAGCCCATTCTCGATATCCCCTGTTCACACTCCTTCTCCTCCAAGTTCTCCTCCACCTAATATTCCTATGGTTGGCACTAATCCCCCTCTAAAAAGAATGGATGCCATAGTCGCTGCCAGATATGCTCCCTTAATCCTACCCCATCCTATGAATCCTCTCCCTGCTGGAGATTACTTGAAGTATATGCCCAAGTTCACTGGGGAAGGGGACATAACTGTGGAAGAGCACCTGGTTTCTTTCTACAGTTATGCAGACAACCTGAACATTGAAAATGAAGATGTATGGATGAGAGTTTTTGTCCAGAGCCTGGATGGTGAGGTGAGGAAGTGGTTTAGAGGATTGGCCCCCAGATCTATTGCTGTGATCGAAGCTTTGGATAGTGCTTTCCTGAGGAAGTGGGGACATAGGAAGGATTTCATGTATTATATGACAGAGTTCAGGTCTTTAAGGAAGATGGAGGGAGAGTCTGTCTCTGAATTCTACAAAAGATTCAATAAGATGTATAATAAAATTCATGCTGAAATAAAACCCTCAGAAGCCTCGGCCAATATTTCTTATGCTAGTGCGTTTGGCCGTGATTTCTGTCTTTTATTGAGAGAAAGAAGAGCCACCTCCTTAGCTAAAATGTAAGATGTGGCCATAGAGGTGGAATCTAATGTATTAGCAGCTGATAGACTAAGGAACAAGGCTGACGCAGACAGGAGAAAAGGAATATCTGAAGCCTCAACTTCTGGCCCATCAGTGCCCCACCCTCAAGTGGATGAAGTGACCAAGATGGTGAAGTCTCTGTCTGCAGAGATGGAGAGAATGAAGGTGGAGGGGAGGCAAGCATATAAGGGGCCTCAAAACACCAAAAACAAAGGAGGTTTCAGGAGGCCAAACAATGTTTCTTCCTCGACTATGCAAAGAGAGAGGGGAAGAGACAGGGAAGACCAGAAAATTCAGGCTCCTTTTCAAAACAATTTTGTGGTCGAGGGGGCAGAAGGGGAAACAGATGAGCTTGATCCTGAAATCCATTGCTTCGGAGACACTCCTCCTTTTCCTCATATCACTCAATCAGAATATGAGGAGTCTCTCATGGACAGTCATCTAAATGAACTGAGCAAGGGAGACAAGGCTAGTGGCAGCCAAGGCAGGTATGACCTGAGGTCCAAGAAAAGGACAGCAGCACCTGATGTTCCTGAGCGGTTCACTAGAACAGAGAAACTTGCTAATGAAGTAGCAGATAGTCACAGAGGTGAGAAGACCCGACCCCTCTCTCCCATAGGCCAGGGTCATGTTCCTGAAATAAGAGAAATCTCGAAGCTTACATCTTCTTTTAATTTCGAAATGAAATTCAAAATATCAGAATCCCTGTGCCCCTGACCGAATTGATAAAACATGAAGGGTTCAAGAAATGCTTCTCTGATATTTTACAGTCTGAGGTCTCATGCCTTCCCACAGACTCCATCAATTTGAAAGATGAAAAGCCTGCAGTTATTCTAGGTCCTATGGTAGAAGATAGGAATGACTCATCCCCTCCCTTCTACACTTCCTTGAACATACATGAAAAGGTACTGCATAACTGCTTAATGGATTCGGGGGCTTCTCACAACCTCATGCCCAAAACTGTCATGGAAGAGTTAGGGCTAGAAGTCACCCAAGCCTATCATGACCTCTATTCCTTTGACTCTAGGAAAGTTCAATGTCTAGGAGTTATCAAAGACCTGGTCGTGACCTTGTTTTAGTTGCCCATGAAAAGTGTGGTCATGAATGTTGTAATGGTTGATGTCCCCCCCAATTTCAGTATGTTGTTATCAAGATCTTGTATAAAAAGACTGGGGGGAACTTTGCAGATGGACCTCACGTATGCTACTATCCCAGTGTTTGGAGGAGAACATAGGAGGCTATACAGGGAAGCCCAACTGGCCTATATAATCAGTGATGAAAACAACCCTACCAACCATCCCATTTTTGCCTTGGACACTGATTTAGGTTCCAGTGTACTACAACTCACTAATGCTCCTGAGCCTCCTCTGAAACTCAGAAATCCTCCCACCACTTCACATAAATTTCCTCCCTCCATCACCCCTGTCTAGAAAATGTTCTTTGATGGAGCCTTTTCCAGGGAAGGCATTGGTGTTGGGGTGTTTTTTGTGTCACCCACTCAGGAAACCATATCTCTGTCATACAAATTAGAATATGAAGCTCTTGTCCTAGGATTAAGAGCCATGAGGGAAATGGGGATTTATGAGGTAGCAGTGTTCAGAGATGCAGAGTTGGTGGTCCAGCAGATCAGAAACACTTATCAGGCTAAGCATCCTCGAATCAGAAGCTACAGAAATGAGGTATGGGACTTAATTGACAGTTTCTTCTCAGCATTCAACATTTATTTCGTCCCAAGAGAGAAGAACACAGTGGCCGATTCCTTGGCTACATCAGCGAGCAGTTTCAAAGTGCCCTTGCCGCCCAAATTCAGATACGATGTAGAAGTAAAATACAGGCCCTCCATACCCGACAACGTCAAACATTGGAAGGTATTCAAGGATGATCTTGAGATCAAGAGATTCTTGGAGACTGTCAAAGAATTTTCAGAGATGCATATCGACCAAGACTCTGTCTCTGAAGAAGATCTTGATGGGGGTAATTTTCTGAGTAAAATTGCAGAGTGTAACATTGTGTAGCTCCCCAGCAACCATATTCCAAGGGGACTGGTTCCTTTGGAAAGGCTTTTGATAGAAATGATGTGTCATTAAAAAGGAAATCTCGAAGGATGGCGTTGATACTATTCAGTGAAACATTGGAATTGAGAGTGAACCCAAGTTTGTCAAATTGTCAAGAAGTCTGACAAAGGAGCAGAGGTATGAATACACTGGACTTTTGAGGGAATTTGATGATGTTTTTGCCTGGACCTATGAAGATCTCAAAACATATAACACTTATGTCATTGAGAAAAAAAATCCCATTGAAAAGGGAGGTGAATCCATTTAGATAGAAGCTAAGACAGATCAATCATATGTTGTTGCCTATCATGGAGAGGGAAGTGAAGAAGTTGCTACAGGCCCAGATCATCGTACCACTAAGATACTCAGAGTGGGTGGCCAATTTGGTCCCATTAAGGAAGAAGAATGGAGAAATCAGACTCTGTGTAGACTTCAGAAACCTGAACAAGAGCTCATGGAAGGATAACTACCCCTTACCAAAGATGGAACATATATTGTAGAGGGTAACAGAAGCATCCAGGATGTCCATGATCGATGGCTTCTCTGGATACAACCAAATCTCTGTTATGCCTGAGGACAGGGAAAGGACAACATTTACCACTCCATGGGGCACTTTCATGTATGAAAAAATGCCTTTTGGATTGATGAATGCAGGGGCAACGTTCCAACATGCCATGGATATAGATTTCATTGGGGAAAAGGATAAATTTGTGGTCATCTATCTAGATGAAATAACAATATTTTCAAAATTTGATAAAGAACATTGTTGTCATCTCAAAAAGGTTTTCCTGAAATGCAAGAGTTTTGGCATTTCATTAAACCCCAAGAAATCTATGTTCGCCATGCAGGAGGGAAAGTTACTATGCCACATAGTATCAGTGGAAGGAGTCAAGATCGATCCTAGTAGAGTCGAGGCAATACGAGCCTTATCAATCCCGAGATCCAGGAAGGAGGTCCAATATTTCCTTGGCAAGATTAATTTTCTGAGGAGGTTTGTTCCTAACTTTGCTTAGGAGGTAAAACTTATGACAACCATGTTAAGGAAGGGAAATGAAGTAAGGTGGACTTCCGAATCGTGAAAGTCTTTTGAGAAAATCAAGAAGGCCTTGACTGAAGCCCATGTGCTTATCAGTCCCGACTACTCAAAGGATTTCCTTATATTCTCCTTTGCCTCACCTGACATGGTGGATGTTGTTTTATTACAGACAAATGAGACTGGGATAGAGCAGCCTATTGCCTATTTCATTCAAGCACTGAGGGACATCGAAGTCAGGTATGACACTATGGAGAAGCAGGTCTATGCCCTGGTAAAGGATCTCAAGGCCTTTAGAACCTATGTCCTGTAGTCAAAAGTCATTGCTTATGTCCCCTCAGCTGTTGTCAAAGACATTCTTATTCAACCTGACATAGACAGGAGGAGGAGTAAGTGGATAGCCAAGATTCTATAATTTGACCTGGAAATAAAGCCTACCAAATTGATCAAAGGTCAAGGTTTAGCCAAGCTATTGGCTGAAGCAAATTGCCAAGCTTTGGGGGTAAGTTTCATCAACGAATTCTCGAGAATTCAGCAGGATCGGCTATCTGAGATAGACCCTCAAAGGGAGCCCCCATTGGCTCGATGTCCCTGGTATAAGGATTTCATATATTTCCTGCAAGAGTTGCGGCCTCCAGACGGCCTACAAAGAAACAAGGCAAAGCCTCTGAATCTCAAAGCAGTCATATATTGCCTTATCGATCAAGTTTTATATTGGAAAGACCCCCCTGGGGTTGCTTCTGAAATGTGTAGATCCGCAAGAGGCTGACAAGATCATGGTTGAATTTCACGACAGCCTATGTGGAGGGCATCATTTCTGGAAAACCACGGCCTACAAAATCCTCAGAGCTAGATACTACTGGCCCACCGTATTCACTGACGTTTGCAGAAGGGTTAGAGCCTGCATCAAATGTCAAAGATTTGCAGGAAAACAACAACTCAAGTCTTTGTCGTTAAATCCTGTGGTTATTTCAGGGCCTTTCCAACAATGGGGCCTAGATTTCATTGGAGAAATTGACCCCTCTTCCAGTGGGCAGCACAGATGGATCCTGACTGCTACAGATGTCTTTACCAAGTGGATTGAAGTTATCCCCACCAGGAGTTCTTCCCACAAGGTAATCATTAGATTTCTGGAAGACCTCATCACAAGATTCGGCTGCCTGAGTAAGATTTTCACTAATAACACAGCCTCTTTTAGGGTTGAGCCATTAGCCAAGTTCTGTGAGCAATTCGGGATCAAATTGATTCACTCCACCCCATACTATCCCCAGGGCAATGGTTTAGCAGAGTCCTCCAACAAAAGCCTGATAAGGATCATCAAAAGACTGTTGGAAGACAACAAGAAGGTCGGGCATTCAAGATTGAAATTTTCTCTATGGGTCGATCGAGTGACCACGAAGAGATCTCTAGGCATCTCTCCTTTCAATTAGTCTATGGAGGAGAGGTTGTTTTTACTTCCCATTTAGCCATTCCTGTAGAAAAATTCCTCCAGGATCATCGAGAGGAGCCTGATGACATAATCAAAAGAATTCATCAGCTAGTGGAAGTCCAGCAAGCCAGGGAGCAGGTAATGGGAAGAATTCAGGACCATCAGCAAAGGATCAAGCAGGTTTTTGATAAGAAGGCCAAGAAGTAAGAGTTTCAGATAGGAGACCTGGTATTGAAATGGGATGCTCCTAAACAAGATAAAGGCAAGCACGGAAAATTCGAAGCCCTGTGGATCAGGCCCTTCAAATTCTCCGAAGTATTCTCGAATAACACCTATAGGTTACGGGATTTGAAGGATCAAGAAGCTTTCAATGGCCCTGTGAATGGGCATTTCCTAAAAAGGTTTTTCTCTTGAGTTGCACATAGCTCTTTCACGGTTGTAAATATTGTTTTCCTTTCCATCTTTAAGTTTTAAATAAATGACTCCATAGCCCAACCGCAAGGCACTGGAACTGCAAAACGAGTCCTTAGAGCATCAAAGGGACGACTCTATCCCCCATGGAGCCTAATGTTAGTAACAATTCTTTTCCCCAAGCACAAGAGTATTCAGGTCTGCAAGTTGCACGAGAAGTGCCCAAGCACAGCACGAAAAAATCTCGTTTCAGGATTCCAAGCAAGTAAGCGGGTGAAATTATATTTCCGACGATCCGGATTCATCCATAGGAGCAGATCGACAGTCAGCGGGAAATCACGGTTAATAGAGTTGCGTCGAGATTAGTGCGATGGATAGCGCCCATATTGCGTACAGGAAAGGATAGCAGTCATCCATTCAAAGGACGCGTGGTGCGAGATCTAGTCACATTGACATTTCAACATTCAGGAATTCAAAGGGGAAGGGTTCCATGTCGTTCTACATCTTGAAACCCCGAAGCACCAAAAGCACACAAAGTCGGGCTCGCAGTATCACGGAGCGGTCTCAGCCGTCCATCCAAAGGGGACACCTGGTGCGCGATTAGGCTCCTCGCCTTTTCGCCCGTCACGACTTCGAAGCACAAGGAACAGCTCCTTCATACCCCCAAGAAGTGAAGTGCCAAGAGCGTCTAGGAATCGGGCCCACAGTATCACCAAGTGAGTTCGGGACCGTCAAATCTGAGAAGGACGTGTGGCGCCCTATTAGGCCATCTCAACGTTTTGCTCTTCGCGACAGTGATAAGCAAGGATCAACTCCTTCCTATTCACGAACGCCGAAAGCGCCTTTGAGAATAAATGCAGGGTCACAGCCTGTGGTCACTTGGGAAATAAAAGAGTTTTGCACAAGGGACCAAAGGCATCGAGTTTAGTCACAGAAGGGATCATCACGATCTCCAGGTACCATCTGATTCAACCTCAATCCTAGTTCTCAATTGGAGTAAATGAAGGTGAGAGGGGGTGGTTGAAACATCTCCTCGCTCATTAAGTGTAAAGTATGGAGGATTTGGCAAGTTGTCAACCCGAGAGGGTCCTGTGTACCGATTTTTTCCAAAGATGCCATGTCGAGTCCTCGACTAGCCAGAGAGATCTGCACACGCTAACTCGACACTTAATGGCTCAGCTACTCCCATTGCAGTAGCCATGCGTAGTTAAGGTGGAGTCTAACGAAGAATATCCATCCGAGTTTGACTGAAGGGACACCACACCTTGGATGACTGATGACTGAGCACGCCCCTGTTAGGAGAATTTTTCTGAGTATATAGACTCAGTCTTTGTATTTTGTAATCTATTGATGGTTGAGCAAGGCTCCTAGTTGTAAAACTTTAATGAAGCACTGTTATTCTGGTTATGCATGGACTCTTGAGACTTCTTTCCTTATGAATGTCAGTTTCTTTCACGTCTTTGTTTACACTATGTTAGAGCAGCTCGGAATTGGAGGATCCAGTCGAGTTGTAATTGTTATAGGATGATGTAGGTTGGATCACTGTAACAGTTGCATTGTTTCTAATCAGTCCCTGTGAATTTATTAGTGCTGAATGACTTGGAATTGGAGGATCCAGTCAGGTCCCCTTTTTAGTTTCTTGAAGCCCTGAACCAAGAGGGTCTTGCATTCAGATTTTTTCCTCTATGAACTGCTAAAAGGCCTGTTGCCTGAGGTAGTTTGCTCACTCCTCTCACCAAGTCTTCAACCTGCTCATCTTTAAATCAACTCACTGACTAAAGTTAGATCAAGACCTCCTTTGTTCCTTACATACCAGACTCAGTTCCTGAGTTAGAGCGATATCTTCCCGAGTCTCTACCCATTTGATCACCCATTAAAACTATCGTGACATAAAACTGATGGGCGTTGGGCTCTGCTCCTGCAAGCAATCCAGGAGTGACTTCTGATGCCAACAGATTGATAGTATACATCATGTTGTTTCTAGTTGTATGTGGCACATCACGTGGTTCCTCATGGTTGAGAAGAAATGATTTTTTGAAGATAACAAAGTGAATTTAAGAAGGAAGTACTTGTAGGCCCTGAAGATAATTAAAGAAAAGAATTACAAAATAAGAAAGTATCAGGTCAGCCCTAATGTTAAAAGGAAGTGACATAAATGGTATAAAAAATATCATTATACATTCATTTTGATATACAAGTTGAATTTCAGAGGAAATCTGAAGTAAAGAAGGCCGGATTTCAAGGGAGGATGAAGTCTTTTGGTGATGTGTTCTAAGGTATGTTATTTTTAGGTCATCTTACCATTTTCACTATAACTTTTTTTCTAGAACAATTCAGATCATGAAATTGATATGGTATTGAGAAGACATATCAAGGTACCTGTGGTAAAATTTTCATCTCTTGATTCGCTATAATTAAGGAGATACACTATGTGGACAATAGTGTTTTTTACCAGTCCTGAAGCTAGTCAATAAATAGGTGTTTATGGTAAAAAAGACATAACTTCTTCATAGAGAATCCAAATGAAGTGGGACCAATTTCATTGGAAAGCGTACAGAATTTAGTTTCATGTGTACAATTTTTAGAATCTGATGTTAAATATTGAGCACGGGGAATTCTGTACAAGTTCACTCTCCTGAATAAACCAGAATTGAATAAAGTCTACCATTCTTTATATAACTTCTTTTTGGGAAGGATTCAAAGAGTGAAACTTCGAGAAGTTTCAGAGAATACATTGAGAAATATTAGCTACAAGATCATAGTATTCCAATAATTGAAGAATTGTAGAAATTGAAGAAGTATCAGGAAGCATTATCAGGTTCTATCTGATGGTTGGTTGATGGTCATGATTTAATGTAAAGTTTTATTATCTCTCATATATTCTTGGGTGGAAGGAAGGGGCAAGGATGGAGAATTAAAATCTCTCTTGATATTGGAGGATTGTATCTTCCTCTTGGAGGTTTATCCCTCCCTTTACATTTGGAAGTTGTAGCTACCTTTGGAAGTCATTACTTCCCTTGAACAATAACTATTGATTATTTCTCATATATTGTGCATGGTATATTGTGGTATATTAGTGTAACTCTTATACTATTGTTCATTGCTCATTGGATATAATTGAATGGTTTAAGTATAAGTTGAAAAGGTATGTAAATTGTACTTGATATTTATTCACCCCCCTCTCAGTATCAACACTAACCTCTATTTGAGCATTTTTTACTTTATTAAAGAAATTACCAAATTTCTTGTTCACGAATAAAATAAAAATAAAAAAATTGATATATGGTGGTTGTAGTCAAATGGGATGATGAAATCAACTACAATATTAAAATTCAAGATCGTCATTGTTGTTTCTAGACATGCAATTATTAAGATTTAATGCTAACAACCCCACATGCAAGAAGTTTAATACTTAAGTTAATATGTTAAAGTCATGGAAGAATTTATCAAGAACACAATTACTCCCACAAGTTGTAATAAAATCTAATCTTCAACAAAGCATTTTCTCAACAATTTTTAATGATACAAGCACAATAGAAAACAAATAAGTGGATAAAATATTGGACTATAAAATGATGGTTTTGCAACAATGGGGCTTGTTTGAAACCAATTCCCTCTTACAGAAATTGCCCTCTGCCTTTCTATTTTCCCACTTTTTTATCCCCTCTAGTTTATCTTTCTAGTTACTTAGTCATTTTTTCCGAAAATGTCTTACTGCACGGGTTGGCGAATTCATGCGTTCACATTTTCATTCATGATTTTATATCGCGATTCTGACTGAGGGCTTCCCCTTTCTCTAAATTTCACGTCCATTGTTATGTGACCTACAAACAACACTCTGACTTCTGTGATACGCAAATTTAATCCAAGACTCCCACATCATCCCCTCTTCTGTGTTACACATTTTGCATTGAAATGTTTCGATACATACAATTTGACCGTTGGGGCCTTACGTCTCCTCGAGAACCCTTGTCACCCTATTTTGAAGCCCGTCCAAGCGCTTTCCACACTTGACCATTTCTTGATATCTCTTTCATGGATCGTTGAGTTGGCGGGTTTAGGAAATTTCCAATTTCTAGTTGTTGTTTCTTGAGCCCGCTAGCTCCAAACTTCTTTCCAAGTATATGCAATAAGTATACAACTTCTCCAGAAACATACATAAAATATATTGCCAGGAAATGGAATATCAATTGCATATTTGAATATATTGGACCTTATTTTCCCTCTTCTATACTTAACCAAATTCCAGTTTCTTTTTCCCCTCTACTTTCTTTTTCTGGTTACTTAGTCATTTTTTTCAAAAATGTCTCAATGTGTGCATTGGCAGACTCACAGGTTCACATTTGCACTCGTGCTTTTATATCGTGGCTCTGATCGATCGCTACCCATTCCATGCCCAGCCACTTTTCAGATCGCGGATTCCCAAGCAGTCGGGCTCTATCTTGCACTTCCATTGTTCTGTGACCTGCAAACAGCACCCGAACCTCCGTGATATACAAATTTACTGCCACACTCCCACATCATACCCTCTTTCGTGATACACACTTTGCACTCGAAAGTTCTGAGACCTGCAATTTGACCTTCGGGTCCTCACATCTCCTGGGGAACTATTGTCACCCCATTTTGAAGCTCGTCCGTCCGCTTTCCATATTTCTCCATTTCTTGGAATCTCTTTCACACCTCCAATTCTATACTTACCCGACTTTTTGCTTGCAGGTTCCTGAATAGGAGGACTGCACTTCCAGTGTTCCTTGACCTGCAAATAGCCCCCCGACTTCCGCAATATACAAATTGACTTACGGACTACTACATCATACCCTCTTCTTTGTTACACAGTTTTCACTCAAAAGTTTTGATACATACAATTTGACCATCAGGGCCTCATGCCTCCTCGAGAACCCTTGTCAGCCTATTTTGAAGCCTATCTGACTGCTTTCCCCATGGACATTTCTTGCAATCTCTTTCACAGATCATCGAGTTGGCAAGTTCAGACAATTTCTAATTCCTAGTCATTGTTTTTTACGCCCGCCACCTTCGCACTTCTTTCCAAGTACACGCAATAAGTATATAACTTCTCCAGGAACATGCTAAAAAGATCTTTCCAGGAAATGGGATATCTATTATAGATGTGAACATATTAGCCCTTATTTTTCGTCTTCTATACTTAACCAAATTCTCGTTTCTCTTTTCCCTGTACTTTATCTTTCTCGTTCCTCAATCATTTTTCTGAAAATTTATAGTTGCGCGGATTGGCAGACTCGCGAGTTCACATTTTCACTCGTGCTTATATACCACGACTCCAACCAACCGCTTCCCCATTCTATACCTAGCCACTTCTTCGACCGCGGATTCCCGGGTAGGCGGGCTCTAGATTGCACTTCTATTATTCTGTGACCTGCAAACAACATCATGAATTTTGCGATATACAAATTTACAACCATACTCTCACATCATACCCTCTTATGTGTTACACAGTTTTCCCATCATCCCCTCTTCCGTCGTACACATTTTTCACTCAAAAGTTTCGAGACATAAAATTTTACCATCGGATCCTCACGTCTCATGTGGAACTATTGTCACCCCATTTTGAAGCCCATCTGTCCACTTTCCATACTTCGCCATTTCTTCGAATTTATTTCGAGGATCGTCGGGTTGGAGGGTTCACAAAATATCCAATTCCTAATCGTTGCTTCCTGTGCCCGCTCCCTTTTCACTTCTTTCCAAGTATGCAATAACTAAGGTTTACTGCTAACATCTCACCATGCCTCGAGGAGACGGTCATAATAATTGTTCCTACACAACTTGTACAGAAACATGTAGAAAATATCATGCTAGGTAATGGGATATCTATTACAAATACTTACTGACTTTTTCTTTTGTAGGTTCCCAAATAGGCGGGTTCAAGATTTCCCTTTCATTGTTCTGCGACCTGCAAACAGCACCTGGAATTCCGCGATATACATGCAGAAAAGATATTTCCAGGTAATGGGATATCTATTACAAATTTCAATATATTAGCGTAAACGAGTCTGACCAACCGTTTCTCTATTCCATACTTAGCCACTTTTTCGATTGCGGATTCCCGGACAGGCGGGCTCAAAATTTCCCTTCCATTGTTCCATGACCTTCAAACAGCACCCGAAATTCCACAAATATACAAACCGTTTGCTACAGTACCTCATCGTGCACTTTTCCCTTTTACGCCTTTTGCAGTCAAAATTTCCAAGACATGCAATTTGATCGTCGAGCCCTCACCTCTCCTCACAATCCCCTATAACCCTATTTTGAAACTCGTCCAACCGCTTTTCATAATTGGCCATTCCTTACTTGCTCTTCCCCGTCCCCGTCATCTTCGCACTTGTTTATAATAAAAAATTGTTTAGAAAAACATTAATATATATATAAAGACATATAATTTGACCATTGGGCACTCACCTCTCCTCTGTATCGCTTGCAGCCCTACTTTCAAGCCTGTTTGACCGTTGTTCATACTTATGTATATATAAAAGAGTCTTATTTATAATAAAACATATATAGATATATATATTATGTGTGTTTATATATAAGGTCTTATTTATAAGTATGCAATTAGCAAGCTTTAATGCTAAACCAGGATTTGAGGAGATCTCCCATTAATATGCATTAAACCAAAATTTCCAGAGGGTTATATTATTCCGATTGTTAATTTCAAACATCATGGAATGTCATTCACACGTCTTCGGGTTGGCCCGTTCACAAAATCTCCAATCCTTAATTCTAAAAACAAGTGTGACTCACCATTTCCTTATTCCATACTTAGCCACTTTCCCATAATTTCGCAAATACACAAACCGACCGCTGAACTGCCCCATCATGCTCTCTTCCATTTTATACGTTTTGCAGTCAAAAATTCTGAGACATAAAATTTGATCGTCGAACACTCACCTCTCCTGAGTATCCCTCGTAACCCTATTTTGAATCTCGTCCAACCGCTTTTCATAACTGCCCATTCCTTGCTTTCTCTTCCCCATCTCTGTCACCTTCGCACATGTCTATAATAAAAAATTGTTTATATATATATAAGGTCTTGTTTCCAAATATGCAATTAATAAGCTTTATGCTAACATCTCATCGTGTAGGAACCATATAGATTGGAATTAATGAAC
>ML808819.1:0-14259 GCA_009831015.1 Picea engelmannii
TGTTAGACGTAAATCAAGATGAGTCATGCTTCTGACCTCATTGTTAGACGTAAAGCATGACGCTGTGTGATCCTTGCTTCTGACCTCATTGTTAGACGTAAAGCAAGATGAGTTATGCTTCTGACCTAGTTGCTAGACGTAAAGCATAACATCGTTGATTCCTTGCTTCTGACCTAGTTGTTAGACGTAAAGCAAGATGAGTCATTCTTCTGACCTAGTTGTTAGACGTAAAGCATGACGTTGTGATTCCTCGCTTCTGACCTTGTTGTTAGACCTAAAGCGAGATGTTGATGTGTTCCTTGCTTCTGACCTCGTTGTTAGATGTAAAGCAAGATGAGTCATGCTTTTGACCTAGTTGTTAGACGTAAAGCATGACACTGTGATTCCTCACTTATGACCTAGTTGTTAGACGTAAAGCGAGATGATGATATTACTTGCTTCTGACCTAGTTGTTAGATGTAAAGCAAGATGTGATTGACACTGAGCTACCAACTTAACCACTGTGACATTGAGCTAGTGTAGTACTGTGATGTGACAGCTTAGTGTTGTAATGAGGTATCATTTTTACTGATACGTATTTGATGCAGATGATGATAGCATTCTTTCAAGAATGATGATGTTGCTAATGAAGAAAACTTCCAATGACTCGTAAATGTGCTAGACAATGGTTCAAGATGATATTGGCTATACTGTCCTCCAGATGCCACTGATGATGCAGACCTCTCTCGCCTTATGCTGATGAAGAATACCCTTCTAGTTAAGGAAGAGTGTTGAAATAATGTAACTGCGAAGAGCATTCTTATTATTATTTTATTATTGGATTAAATCCCCATTGCGGATTAATCATGTCATTATTATTATTGTTATTGGATTAATCCCCATTGAGGATTAATCAAGTCGGTAATTGTATAAGGACCAAATCCCCTTTTGTTGATTGGTCATCGGACAATTACAAAGTGCAGAATAAGAAGTCGGCCCCAGCAGTTATAATAGAAGACCCAGAATTAATTAAAGGTGGGTTTACCCACCCAGAGTGAGAGGTCGGCCCTGCCAAGTTGTGACCTTTCACACATGCCAGTTTGATATAAATAAGAGGCTAGCGCCTCACTTCAAACACATAACTCACTTGCTCATTCTCTTATGAGGCAAGTTGCAATTACAAGTTGGAGAGAGGAGAAGAAGAGTGGCGCATCTCTTTGGGAGGACTTTATATATTGGTTTGAGTTATCTCTTGAACATTGTATAAGCTATTTATGATAAGGAAGTTTTTGTTGGGTTTTCTTCCCCTAGAGGGTTTCCCAGGATAAATGTTGTGTCTCTTGTGAATGTGTATATCTCAGTGATCTTGTTCTTATTATGTTCTTATCTATTGAAATGAAAAGAAATATAATAATGGCATAAACATTAACACCTGGGGACACTGTCACGAGTCACTGCGATGGCCAGAGGCGGGATGTAGTCAGGCGGGATGGATGGGATTAACTTCGCATTCGCCAAGTCATCTCGATGCTTGATTCTTTTCTCGACCGCAGCTCGGGATGGTCTGGATCCATGAGCAGTCGACGGGGAGGCTTGCACTCCTCTCGTCGATGAAGCTTGAATTCCTACGAACATCACCTTCTCATCCATAAGTTTGATTAGAACTTCTTTGATAGAATTTTCTGCGACGTTGAGTTCGTCCAACATGCATGCTCAAGATCAGATAACTCAGGTCGATGAACAAATGCTCAATGCAATAGAATAGGTAGCAAAGTCTCAGTAAGCACAACATAGTAACAATGAGTTCTCTTGTTGGCTCAGATACAATTCGCAAAAGTGTTCTCGACACAACAGTCAACAGAATAAGTAGACAACGATGTAACAGATCCCTCCAACAGACAAGAGGCCTTCATCAATGCAGTTATGTCCATTAAAGCGCGGTCCCAATGATCCAATGCCGAGCTTTCTGATCATAATTGTTTTTCTAACCGTTCGAGAACGTCAATCTAACGATTATAATGCCCCCAACGGTCATATTGCTCCACCATGGCAAAGTGTCAATCCGAGTTTCTCTGATATTCCGACGAAGTTAATATTCTGGAGACCTTCCTTCTGCGCAATCTTCTCTGGAACTTCCTGTAATTTCTCCAACTTTGCTTTCATCTTGCTGAGCTTTCTAGCCTTCTTCCCTGTGATCTGCGTTACTGGATTCCTCTTCCCATTCTGATTCTTATCTTCTCTTGGCATAATAACTTTGTGTTGTTGAGGATCTTTCGTAGGGTTCAAGGGAAATACTACTTCTCTGTCTAGGGTAGGTGCTCTAATCTCTTGTATGGACAAGTTTTTCAAGTCTGTCTGTGTTCTTTCAACTTTGACATCCAAGTCTCTGTTTCTAAACAATTTTGATCTCTTCTCTTGTTCTTCTATCAAGTAGGCTATTCTCCTAGTCATTAAATCTTTTAATTCTTGTTTTTTCTGTTCTAGGGCTTCTTCTTCTTTTCTCCGGGTCAAATCTTTATCAATCCAGAGTTTTCCTAGCAATAAAGAAAATGGGGCTTTGTTCTCAACAAATTTAATAACCTCAAATTATTCCTCTATCGAAGTTCCATGAGCACTCATATATATCTGGGTAAGTCTTCCACATAGGGTTATTAACTTTCCTCTAAATAATCTTATTCCTCCCAATGAAGGAACCATAACAGGCCTTCCCAAGGTTTCCCAAGTTCTTTCTGTCATGACATTCACCTGTGTTTCCTTGTATAGAACACGGTCTATGTCGAAGTCTCCTATTCTTGCTTCTATGCATTCTTTCTCTTGGAAAATCTCTGATAAGTTGATGTCTCTATGATCATTCAAGGTTTCTTTTATTTCTAAAATTACAGTCTCTGATTCTTTCTAGGGTTCTGCCATAGTCTTAATTTCTAAGTCTTTATCATGTTTTTCTTGTTCCATATTCATTCTTTCAAGTTTGGCAATCATCCTAGGGAAATCCAGAGCTTCATGGTTCATAGCTTTACAACAAAGACAACTATGTCTTCAATCAGGGCAATCCTTACCAAGATGGCCCGACCTTCTGCAACTGTAACAAAGGGTTAATCCTCTCTTCCTCTTAAATGATCCCCAACCTTTCTTGTACTGCGCACTAGGAACATGGTAGCTAACCTATAGAAAATTCTTCCTAGGATCCTACATCCATTTGTTAGTCCAAACATTATTTCTATGCATAGGAATAGCATATCTTTCATTATTTCTATCAGATCTACTGATATCGAACCTTCTTTCTTCTAGATGTACCCTAGTTTTCAAACTAGGACCAAATTTATCAAACATACCTAGATCCATACTTTCGAAAATAAAATTAAAAAAAAAATAAATAAATCCACTTATCTTACCTTTAACAGACCACAAAGCTTTCAGATCTTACGTCTTCTCTTCAAATCAGACTTCTCTTCTTAGCACAAAGATTTCACAAATCAAGCAAAATATTGTGCACTAAAGCAACAGATCTACACACAGATCTTTCTTTCTTTTCCTCAGTTCCCAACAATCACAGTTTCAGTCTCGACAACGGAACCATTTGTTGGCACAGGGGCAGACCTAGGGTACAATGCACCAACAAAACCCCAACTATTGGCTCTTCCGACAACACCTAAGAAGCATATGAAGTCTCGCCCAAGGTAGAGACAGGGGTGGTTGCAGGACTCAGATGTCTGCAACCTAGCTAGGACACAAATTTGTGATTACAACACCTTAACAGAGCACTTAGCGGTTGTCATTCATTGGTACTTAGCCTTTATCTACAGTGCAGATAAACCCTAATTACAACGCAGCGCAGTATTCAACAAGGTTTAACACTTTCAAGCACCAAGCAGATCAACATAGATCATATCTATCATCTTATTCACATCATTAGGCACTAAGCTATCATATTTATCTAAGCATATATCATTGCACTAAACTTTAATCATATGAACCATAAAACAACCATAATGCACAAAGCAACCACAACACAGGATATATGTGGTTCACACCCAGCCTGGGGCTACGTCCACCAACTCTTCTTCTCTTTATTGTCTTCTACCAATCATATACATGCACAGAGCCATAGGGTCCTACTCCGCATAGGACAGGAGATCTGCACACACCTTGCCAGATCCTCCTTCCCCAAGCTAGGTTACAACACAAAGCCTTTACACAGTCACTTGCACTTAGTCTTGCAATCCTCACACAGTTTCACAAAGAAGTTACAACTATCACTTGCACTTAGCACATTGGCCTTCACTTGCCCTTAGCACCTTAGCCTTCACTTTCCTTTAGCACCGCTTACTGGCATCGCCTACCTTTCTATTTATACATTACAAAAGGGCCTATACATGGGTAAACCCATGGGTCGACATCCCAATACCCGTTACATAAGCCCAAAACCCAAAATGCCCAAAAAGGGGTAGAGATACTGCGATCTCTGCTTCAACTTGTGCTCCGCCTTCGACAACCTATCGAAGTCCCAAAATAGGTCAAACCTGACCAAGGATCTCCAAAACTTGGTCAAGGGATAATAGGCCCCTAACACTCACCTATGACTCATTCCAAGTCACTTTGATCTCGGTAGATCTACCGCAAAAGCCTCGAGGTGCTTCGACCTGTTACTGCGCCAAGGCATCCTGCTCGAAGAACTCCTGAAGAACTGCCTCGTTGATAAGTCCTTCCAAGCGTTTCTCAACTGCAGTGACTATGTGTTCTAGTTCTGCTCCTTGTCCTCCAATCTCTTTGAACAGTTGGCAAGCTGCATCCTAGATTGGCTAGAGCTTATGAGTTACTTCCATGAATTTGCTCTGTATGGCATGGACGTGTTGTTGAACAATGTGTTGTTCCTGGGATCGTTTCATTCTCTCAACTGTTGTCAAGAGTTTCAGTTGTGCCTGTATTGTTGGTGCTCGTTACTTTGCCTCATGGAGTTGTGACTCCAATGTATTCACTTTAGGGTCCTCAGTAAGTCGCTCATATGTCTGCGCACTTCTACTGCTAAGTTATTGACATTCCAAAGCTAATGCTTTCTCTCAATTGCGCTCTGGGCAGTGGCTTCTCTTTGGTCTCGCACGTCCTACAGAGTACTTGGTACTATTTGTAGCTCTAGATCTTATATTCTCTGTTGAAGCTGCTGAATGGCTTCAACAAGCCTCGCCACTTGATGCTCTACTGGGTCTTCCTCCTTTTGCTCTAAGCCCATCACAGAGCGAAGTGCTCTGCTAACTGCTTCCTTGACTATGACCTACTCCATGAGCAACTTTTCTTTCTCCTACTCGATCTGCGTTTTCTCCTCTTCGAACTTCATTTGGAGGGTAGCCTTCTCCTGTTGGGCAGCCCTGTGTTCCTCTATTACTTCCTCTTGTGCTTGCTTCAAAGCCACTATGGCATGTTCTATTTCTTACTGTGCGCAACGAAGGCGAGCTTCGGTTGCATTCGCTAGTCTGTGGAGTTGGGTAGGCTCATCTCCCAACTCTATTTCTTTTGATGGCGGGGATGCAGTCGACACTTCGTTGCTGGAGTGAAGGGCCTGTTGTACCCCTTGTAGTTCTGCTTCAATTTTTTCATACATGGTCTCTTGCTTAGCTTCATTTCTCTGCAAAAGATCTTTCGAGGCATCTTATAAAACTGTAGAATCACTAAACTGTAGTTACAAATATCAATAAATAGTAGTTATAATTAATGTAGAATCACAATCTCATTCACAGTAAAAAATAAATAAAAATAAATCAACAAATGTTATCATATCTATACATTATTTTTGACCTGTGGTTAACAACCACAATTGGGCAGCATTATTGCATAGATTTTCCCCCCTTGTAGACACGTGAACTGTTGGATATTTGAAACAACTCAAGGATAAAATCCAAGATGAATGTTGGTTGTTCGATCTACTCTCGCATTGCCTCCACAACCTGAATAAATGACATGACCTCTTAAAGATCTCCACGAACTGCTGAAAAAGTGTGACAACCCTCCCTCTTTACTGCCATGAGCTAAACAATGATACGACCCTCTCTTTATTGTTGTCATGACCATCTCAATTGATGCCACAAGTCGCAGATCATATGCGACCTCCTTGAGAAACTCCACGAACTATAGAGAATAGCCACGAGTTCCTCTCACAAACTCTCATGAGCTGCAAATAGGGGGTTCAATCCCTTCCCAATGCCACGATCTGATAATAAAAGGGTACCACCTCCCTTTCTTACTCCACTTACTACAAATGGAAGGTACAACCTCCCTAAAGCATCCCAAAACTAAGAAATTCCCCCATGATTTAGCAACAAGATGGATCTACTTCCTTCAGCAATGAATACCTATGAAAGATCTGTTTGATCTCTCCTTCTGATCAACTAGGGTGGATTTGTTTCACCATCAAAACCAATTGCTCAAGTGCTTCATGCCCTAAAGTACAAAATAAGCTACGAGAGCTCACCAAATTGTTTTTGATAAAAAAAGATCATGAATAATGAGAGAATGAGCTCCAATCTCCCTTTTATCCCATTTTTACATTTCTTCGACTCAATTAAATAATATAAAGTGACTTTATAATATATCACTTTAATATTTCCTCTGAAGTCACTTTATAACACCCTTTTTAATTTAATTACACAATCTCACTTTTAAATGTTGATTTTTCACCCAAATGACATTAAATAATTTAATTAATCAATTCCCTTTTCACTGACTATAGCCTACAAGAATTAAATAGGTTATTAAGTCATCCTCCTAGAGTGATCACGTGGAAAGGGACATTATGGTCCTCCCTTCCCGAGATTGTTTTCCCTCAAGCAACTAAAATCTAGGGTGCTACAAAATCTGATCTCCTTCTCACGTAACATTCTCTACTAGCAAGTCTCTCCACCTGATAAGATACTCTCTAATCACCTTGCTCGTCAATTTCCTCTCCTTAACATCCAAAATATCCTTGGGAATCAATACCAACTTCCCCTCCTCATCCAATGGGGGTAACTTTGCTTAAGAAGTGACTTGTTGTCCCATTTCCTTCTTGAGGCATGAGACATGAAAAACATTATGAATCTTGCTCCCCTATGGTAGCTCAAGCTCATAAGCTACTTCTCGAACTCACCAGATTACCATGTATGGACCATAAAAGTGTGGTTTCAATTTTTTGCACCACTTTTCTTCAATGAAGATTGTTTGTATTGCTGCAGCCTAAAGAAAACCAAGTCTCCTACCTCAAAACTGTGCTCCATCCTGTGCCTGTCTACATAAATCTTTTTCTAGTTCTAGACAGCCTACGAGTTATCCTCGAGAGCCTTAAGGATATCATTATTCTCATGTACCCAATCCTTAGCTTTGGGAGCCATGTTATCCCCAAATGCCAAATCCACAAATGAAGGAGCATCATAGCCATACAATGCTTGGAACGAGGTCATACCAATGGACATATGGTAAATGGTGTTGTAGCAATGCTCCCCTATATGCAACCACTTAATCCATGCATTCTACAATCTTAGCACATAGTTACATAGATACCCCTCAAGCCATTTGTTCATAATCTCTATCTGGCCATCTGTTCGAGGGTGATAACTAGTACTAGGAGTCCCATTGGATGAATCTGCTTTGACTTATTTTGTTGACAAGTCATGCATTCCCTCACATGCTGCAACACATCATATTTGAGGCCCTTCCTAAGAACCTCTTTCTGATCTTCCTATAAGTTTTGAAGTACCCAGGGTGACCTGCCAATGGTGTATCATGAGTAGCACTCATAATATTCTCCTTGAGTGTGAACTCGGGAACTAAGTATATTTTGTCCTTGTAGAAGATAATGTCATCCACCACAATATACATGTCATCCTAAATGTGACCATCCATCAACTCACAAGCAAACTTATTCTTCGAATAATCCACCAGAAGGTGTGACTTCCAATCAGTTGAAACCTCTGTAAGAGAACATACAACTGGTTTTTTGGAAAGGGCATCAACAACAATATTTTTCTTTCCCTTCACACACTCAATGGTGTACTCGAAGCCTCTGTCAGGAGGTCTCCCGAGAGGAATCTCTGCAAAAACCCGATCATGTTTTCTCAACAATGACTGAGTGTCTACATGACTAGGTTGATTGCTATCTAGAGACTTCTTAGATATAATCAAACACTCTGATGCAGAATCTACATCTCTGTGTCTGAATATGATTTCCATTTGTTTGGTTGAAACAATCTTAGGGGTACCATTGGTCATACTGTAACACACCCACAACGGGGCATAAATAAAAGAAAATAAAATATTTTTCCTCAAGTAGTCAAATCCTCCATCCACGATCTCTAATCCCGTTCAGTGGATCTTCAAAATTCTTGAGCTGAAGCATCTCTTCGTGTTTCGACTAGAACCTCTAAGAAATAATTCCATGGGTCTTTGCGAAACTTCACCCACGCGAACTAGCACCAGACGCAAGCCTCCTCCATGTGACCACTAGCTGTGACCACACGCCTATCCAAAAAGGTGCTTCGTGACTTCACACTTTGGATATTCTGCTGTGAGTCACTCGACTCTCCCAACTTCCCGAACTCTAAACTAAGAGTCTAGTGCATGCTAGCTCCTCCCCTAACCTTCACTGATGTGACCTCCAATTATGACCTGGGGCCTAGCTTTCGAGTGTTTTGGGACTTCAAACTTCGTGAGATCGACAATCAACTCTCCCCTACTTTTGGTTTTCCCGATTCCCCGATTCCCGAAATTCACCCACATCATATCGACGGTCCACGATCCTCAATGATCTAATGGTCTTGATCTCTTCCTTCGAATTGGGACTTGGTGTCTCAGGATTTCTAGAAATTAGTTCACTCACCTCTTTTCCAGAAGTTCGATCTCCGAACTCCCGACAGTGTCAGATCAACGGTCTGAGACTCCCCGTGATCCAACGATCCAGATTCTCCATCACGAATCAGGACTTCGCATTTCGTGACTTTGGAAGACTGCTCACCTCTCTTCTTTTGACTCCCGATTTTTTGAGGTTCCTTGGGACCAGATCTACCGTCCAAGCTCTCCCTTCGATAGATGGCTGCGATCAAATCGCGAGTTTGTGTTTTGGGTATTTGCTGCGAGTTACTCCCGACTCTTCAGATCCCCGAACTCTCGAACTCTGAGCTAAGATCCTATCAAGCACTAGCCCCTTCCTTTAACTTCCGATGATATGAACTCCGACTATGACTTGGGGCCAAATCCCAAACACTTTGGGACTTCGCGCTTCGGGATGTTGAAAGTTAGTGCTCCTCCCTTTCTCCAAAGTCTGAACTCCCGAACTCTGCTCACCTCAGATCAACATCCCACAACCCTCTGTGATCCAACGACTGTGATCAATTTCGTGAACTCAGACTTCATGAGCTCTCACAAATCTTCTTTCGGGCTTTTCTGATCTACAAATCAACGAGATGTTGATCTCTCGCCACGCGTCCTTCCCAGCACCAACGGCTAGGATCAATTCCATTCTTCCCCTTGCAAATCTTTCGAAGTCCAATTCTTCAAACTCTCGAATCTGCTGCCACCTGTCAACTCTGACAATGGATAGTTTCGATGATTTCAATACTTCGGGACTTCACAAAGTCCTCTCTCATGTGCACCTTCAAAGGGTTAGACCTCGTGCACTTTCCCTGGGATCCAATGGATGATGATCCTCGCGCTCAGATCTGACGGTCAAGGTCTGATCTCCTCTAAGCTCATTCCTTGTTGTCTGGACTTTGATCTGACGATCCAGGTTCTTCATAGTGCTTGATCCAACGACCACTGTTGCTCCTCATGATCTTTCACTTTCTTCCCTGACTTGGAAGATTTCAAACGTTTCAAAGGCTTCGCCTTTGAACTTCCTCCTGTGAGCCCTGTGACTTTGGGTCTCGTCTACACTTATGAAAACATTATCTCTCCTGGGCTTCGAGACTTGGAATAAGTCGGACTCTTGTGCCCTCTTAGCACTATCTCTTCTGAGCTTCAACTGCTCGGACCTCGAAGCTCTCTGTCCCTTCCTTTCCTCAAAGGGATATCTATGCCCTCTTGGCAACTTTCGCTCAAGCACTCCTTACTGAGCTGCAAAGTGTTTGATAACTCTGTGAGTGTCTCCTAAGTGCTCTATAACTTCACCTTCAGGGTTTTGGTCACTCCAACACGCGATTCTCTCGAAGCACGGACTCTGAATCTCATAGATCCGACGGTCAAGAAGGATCTCGACGGATCTAGAGATACATAGTCCAGATTAACTTTGGGACTTCGGCCTTTGGAGGTTTAGTCGCACCAATACGCTATTCTCCCATCGCGCGAACTCTGAACTCATAGATCTGATGGTCAAGGTGGGTCTCGATGGATCCTTGGATCCATGGTCCAGATTAACTTCGGGACTTCAAGGATTTTTACTTCACTTACAACGAACTCACAGTTCGTTGAACTCGCGAAGTCCAAAGGACTCAAGGGGTTAACTCCCACACTCATTACCGTATCCAACAGTCACAACGGACCTTGGCTATTCCCAAATAGTTTCTCTTTCATTCGTCATCCAAACAAAGGAGCCTTCCCTTTCGATATTTCAATCTCGCTATTCTTCTTGAGCTTGGTTGGCTCTGAAAGACTTAAGAGCCTTGCACTCTTTCTTTAGAACGTAACACTTGGAAGAATACTTCCGCGCACCACTTACGTTTATTCCTCAACTCTAGAACTTAAGTGGTTCTTAGTCTCTATTTGCCTCACAGAGAGCCTGTGCATACGTTCACTATCTCTCCTGAGCTTTAACAGACTCCTTCCTCCAAGGGACTCAAAATGACTAGGAGGGTCGACATGCATACTAACAATCAAATATACTTTCTCAAAAAAGGACATACCATTCCTTACAGTTTGGCTCAGCAGGCAATTGGTCTTCCTTATGGCTAACAACACTGCCATATTCATGACCCTTTGTTGGCACAGGGGCAGATCCGGGGTTCAACGCTTTAGCAGCACACCAACAAAACCCTAACTACCGACTCTTTTGGCAACACTTGCAAAGCAGATGAAGTCTCACCCCAGGTAGAGGCAGGGGTGATTGCAGGACTCAGATGTCTGCAACCTAGCTGAGACACAGATCTGTGATTACAACAGCTTAACAGAGCACGTAGCGGTTGTCATTCATTTGTACTTAGCCTTTGTCTACGACGCAGATAAACCCTAATTATAGCGCAATGTAGTATTCAACAAGGCTTAACACATTCAAGCACTAAGCACATCAACACAGATCAGATCTAGCATCTTATTCATATCATTAGGCACTAAGCTATCATATTTATTTAAGCATACATCATTGCACTAAGCTTTAATCATATGAACCATAAAAAAAACATAATGCACAAAGCAACCACAACACATGATATACATGGTTAACCCCTAGCCTAGGGCTACGTCCACCAACTCTTCTTGTCTTTATTGTCTTCTGTCAATCATTTACATGCACAGATCCATAGGGTCCTACTCTGCATAGGACAGGAGATCAGTGCGCACCTCGCCAGATCCTCCTTCCCCAAGCTAGGTCACAACACAAAGCCTTTACACAGTCACTTGCACTTAGCCTTGCAATCCCTACATAGTATGCACAAAGCAGTTACAACTATCACTTGCACTTAGCACATTGGCCTTCACTTGCCCTTAGCACCTTGGCCTTCACTTGCCCTTAGCACCGCCTACTTACATCGCCTAGCTTTCTATTTATACATTACAAAAGGTCCTAGACATGGGTAAACCCATGGGCCAACATACCCATACCCGTTACATAAGCCCAAAAAACAAAATGCCCTAAAAGGGGTCAAGATCCCGCGATCTCTGCCTTCGACAGCCTGTCGAAGTCCCAAAATAGGTCAAACCTGAGCAAAGATCTCCAAAACTTGGTCAAGGGCCAACAGGCCCCCAACACTCACCTGTGACTCGTTCCGAGTCACTCTGATCTGGGTAGCTCTGCCTCAAAAGCCTCGAGCTGCTCCGACCTGCTACTATGCCAAGGCCTCCTGCTCGGTGAACTCTTGAAGAACTACCTCATTCACATGTCCGTCCAAGCGTTACTCAACTGCAGTGACTACCTGTTCTAGTTCTACTCCTTGTCCTTCAATCTCTTCAAACAGTTGGCTAGCTACATCCTGGACTAGTTGGAGCTACTGTGTTACTTCCATGACTTTGCTATGTATGGCATGGACATGTTGTTGAAAAGTGAGTTGTTCATGGGATCGTTTCATTCTCTCAACTGCTAACAATAGCTTCAGTTGTGCCTGTACCGTCGCTGCTTGCTACTTTGCCTCCTAGAGTTGTGACTCCAGTGTCTTTAGTTCAGGGTCCTCAGTAAGTCGCTCATACATCTGTGCACTTCTACTGCTAAGTTGTTGAAATTCCAAAGCTAATGCTCTGATTCTCTCAACTGCGCTTCGGGCAGTGGCTTCTCTTTGGTCTTGCATGTCCTGTGGAGTACTTGGTACAGTTTGTAGCTCTAGATCTGCTATACTTTGTTGAAGCTGTTGAATGGCTTCAACAGGCCTCGCCACTTGATGCTCTACTGGGTCTTCCTCCTTTTTCTCTAAGCCCATCACAGAGTGAAGTGCTTTGTTGACTGCTTCCTTGACTCTGACCTGCTCCATGAGCAACTGTTCTTTCTCCTACTAGATCTGTGTTTTCTCCCCTTCGAACTTCGTTTGGAGGGTAGCCTTCTCTACTGCGCAGCCCTATGTTGCTCTATTACTTCCTCTTGTGCTTGCTTCAGGGCCACTATGGCCTATTCTGTTTCTTCCTGTGCACGACGAAAGCAAGCTTCGGTTGCATTGGCTAGTATGCGGAGTTAGGTAGGCTCATCTCCCAACTCTGTTTCTTCTGATGGCGGGGGCGCAGTGGAAACTGCGCGACTGGAGTGAAGGGCCTATTGTACCCCTCGCAGTTCTGCTTCAATTTTTTCATGCATGGTCTCTTGCTTAGCTTCATTTCTCTGCAAAATATCTTCTGAGGCATCTAAGACAGTTGTGATGATGAAGTCGAAGTCATCAAGCGTGAGCATAGTCTGTAGCTTGGTCTTACTATCTTTTGACTTCTTTTGTGATGTGGATTTCATGGGAAAAACCTTTCTTTTGTTAGATGGCTCTGCATCATTAGGGGGATTATGTGGCGGTGTTACTTCACCTTGCTTCTGTTGATCTTCTTTTCCATTGTTCTCTTCTTTATCTACTTCGTCATCACCTCCTCCTCCAGGTGATTCTGAAGCAGTTTCTTCTGATGCACTGCTCAGCTACTGGACCTCTTCTGTCTTCTTCCTTCTGCTAGTCCCAGGTGTATCATGCCCTTCACTAGTGACCATCGGGCTTCCGATTAGTTCGGGACCAAACAGTTATGCGGGGTCAACAGGGATAAGGAGCTTTGTAGGCCACTCCTTAGTTATTTCTTCTAGGCCCTCCTTTGTAAGTTTGTAGTAACTCTGTAGTACTTCTTTGTGATCGTCTTTGCGCGCAGTGATGTAGATAAAATTTATGTCTGTGTGGAACTTCACAAATGGCCTGAACCTGTGCAGGGTGTTCGGATTTATACGAGGGACAGCCTCAATAGCCCTTTTTAACTGCAACTAGTAAGTGTGGAACACCGCGTTTGACTGCCATCATTTTCCCATATCGCTCGAATACAAGAGCGAAGTGAACTTCACGGCTAAGGGTTTAGATGGTTCTAGTTCAGGGAAGGTCGCACCTTCCGTCATCTCCCAAGCTATGAACATGATGAGGATCAACAACCAACTAAAATGGAACTCATAGCCCTGATCCTAAGCTTCCGGACAGTCTTGGTCTAACTGGTTCACTAAGTACTTTGCCCAGTTCATTTGTAACCCCTCCACGCATTTCCCCACGAGGTCAATAACAAACCCTATGACTTGTGTGGGTCTGTTCTTCCAGACTAGCTTACCAACAATCAACTGGCAAGCAAGGCACATTGCGCCATTCTAGATGGAGGCTACTTTGTAGCCTCGCTTCCCCTTCTCCACATCCTCATATGTATATTTAATCTTCTGCGTCAAGGAGTGGTCTGCGGCCTTCCCTAGGTAAATGTCTTGTGGGTCTGGTCCTTGCATGCTCAATCTGGTGATCTGATGTATCAATGTCGAGTTGACGGTCTTACGTATGTCTAGCCACAAGTAGCCGCCATGGAAGCTCGACAGCAGGAGCTTAACGCACGCGTTAACCTCCCGGTGCCTTCCAAAATGGGGTATTTTCATCACGTTCAGAATAGTGGACTGTGCGAGGTCCATAGTCC
>ML808819.1:16121-30181 GCA_009831015.1 Picea engelmannii
TGATATCAAACCTTATTTCTTCTAGATGTACCCTAGTTTTCAGACTAGGACCAAATTTATCAAACATACCTAGATCCATACTTTCGAAAATAAAATAAGTAAATAAAAAAAAAAAAAAAAAAATCCACTTATCTTACCTTTAACAGAGCACAAAGCTTTCAGATCTTACCTCTTTTCTTCATATTGGACTTCTCTTCTTAGCACAAAGCTTTCACAAGTCAAGTAGAATACTGCGCACTAAAGCAACAAATCTACACACACAGCTTTTTTTCTTTTCCTCAATTCTCAGCAATCACAGTTTCAGTCCCGACAACAGAACCATTTGTTGGCATAGGGACAGACCTAGGGTTCAACACTTCAACAACACACCAACAAAACCCTAACTATCGGCCCTTCCAGCAACACCTAAGAAGCAGATGAAGTCTCACCCGAGGTAGAGGCAAGGGTGGTTGCAGAACTCAGATGTCTGCAACCTAGCTGGGACACAGATTTGTGATTACAACACCTTAACAGAGCACTTAGCGGTTGTCATTCATTAGTACTTAGCCTTTGTCTACAACGCAGAAAAACCCTAATTACAACGCAACGCAGTATTCAATAAGGTTTAACACATTCAAGAACCAAGCACATCAACATAGATAAGATCTAGCATCTTATTCACATCATTAGGCACTGAGCTATCATATTTATTTAAGCATACATCATTGCACTAAGCTTTAATCATATGAACCATAAAACAACCATAATGCACAAAGCAACCACAACACAGGATATATGTGGTTCACCCCTAGTCTAGGGCTACGTCCACCAACTCTTCTTCTCTTTATTGTCTTATGTCAATCATCTACATGCACAGAGCCACAGGGTCCTACTCCACATAGGACATGAGATCTGCGCACACCTCGCCAAATCCTCCTTCCCCGAGCTAGGTTACAACACAAAGCCTTGACACAGTCACTTGCACTTAGCCTTGCAATCCTCACACAGTATGCACAAAGCAATTACAACTATCACTTGCACTTAACACAATGGCCTTTTCTTGCCCTTAGCACCGCCTACTTACATCGCATGGCTTTCTATTTATACATTACAAAAGGGCCTAGACATGGGTAAATCCATGGGTCGACATCCCCATACCCGTTACATAAGCCCAAAACCCAAAACACCCTAAAAGGGGTCGAGATCCCACGATCTTCGCTTCGACTTGTGCTCTGCCTTTGACAACCCGTCGAAGTCCCAAAATAGGTCAAACATGACCAAGGATCTCCAAAACTTGGTCAAGGGCCAACACCCTTCTCTCTCTACAATTCATTCTTTACACAACCAAACAAATTGTTAGTCTTTCATGCATCCATGTATACATATCTATATTCAAAACCATGCATACTAACAATTCATCACATCTATAATAACATGAAAAAGGGAATCCCATTCCTTTCGTATGCTTCATTTCAACATATCAAACCTTTCAAAACGTAATTCAACATTTCAAATGATTTAACAAATGTGCCAATATTCATGGTCACATTCATACCCAATGCACCCTTGCATTGATTTCAAGTTTGTCACACTTTATGACAGCTTCTTGGCCATGGTGTGTTGGAATTTGACCAACCTCTTCACCACATGGCTTATTCATTTTCATTCATTCTTACAACAGGACCATAGTTCCCGCTATAGGCCAATAGCGATCCCAAATCAGTACTCTTGAAACTCAAAAGTTTCACATGAATGCCTTTAAGCGTTCTTCCTTCATTAGCAACCGGGGTGCCAACACTCATGGCCACCCAAGAAATTCTCGTAGTAAAGGTTTTTGACCTTTTGAGTCAACAGAGATCATTTAGTTCAAAGGTTGTTGCATCATACAATTAGTCTTCACTGCCAGAGGTTCACACCTCCAACATTTAGGTTCTTCTTCCCGAATCATACCCTACTTGGGTATCCATGTCATATAACTGCCCTTTCAAATTTCGTGCATAACATGAGACAATAAAATATTTTGGAAGGGATTCTCACCTGAATCCTTTCATACCTTGAGCCACATAAGCATGAACATTTTTATACCTGTTCTTGGTTGCTAGCACTCTCTTTCTGATCTTGACCTCATCAGCAGTGCTTTGGCGAGATTTTCATAATCATGTCAACAATCATTTGACCGCAACCTTCCCATGGTCACCCTCTTCTTGAGGTTGCCCATTATTGGTAACTGTCTTCCTCAACAGCTCCAATTCCTTTCTACACACAACATGCATCATTAGTTGTAATCTCAATTAAAATGCATGTATCATAATCATCAAAATCCATAAAACTTCTTAAAAATGTACTAGCATATCTTTATGCACCTCATCACATTATCTTAAAGGGTTTCCATGAATGTAATACAAACAGTTCTCAATTGTTTCTGCAGTAATACGATCATCATCACTATGGTGTCAAAACATTTACTTTTATTAGTAAATCAACTTTCTCATTCTAGAGGAAACATAACACATAGCAAGAAAGGAGTTAGGGGCTCCCCCCTTTTTCCACTTCTTGGCTTTTTGCAATTTATTCCAGGTTGGGATCTCCCTTCTCTTTCTCTTGAGCAACCTTGGTTAGGCCTCACTCTAACCCTTTTGGATACAACAACATGCTTAGTAGCAAGTTTTTTTTTTGTTCATAGTGGGTCATGAACCTATACATCCTAGACATTATTATTCAATTCTCAGAGTGGTTAACATCCAGTTGTTAGTCTTCCACCTACACATTTTATTTTAAAAATGTAATCTAGGATTCTTATATAGGCAAGCTTTGCAGCCCATTGCCCAACCTTCAATAGTCATTAGGGTTGTGACTCTGTCCTCCTGGCAAATTTTTCACACAGTTCTTCCACATGGAATTCCCTCAGCATGCAACTTCCTTATTGCATATCCATCACAATTTGTGATGGCCTCAACCTCGAGTTAGCTTCAACAGTTTACCAAATATCCCATAAGGAATATAAATATGCATCTTTGTCATGTACCCAAATTATGTATCCATACATATTCTGCTTTTGTTAACTTACATCCATGATGTACTTAACCATATTCATGATCCTAAACCTACCTGTAGCGGTCATAGGTATGTTTCACATCCCACCTACATCTCTACTTTTAAGATCAATCAACTCAGGATTGTTCACAGTCCTTCTCATGTGATTCTCAAAGGCATAATCATTTGCCTCTTATTATGACAACATAACATCTTTGCTCATTTACCCTTCTATCTAATTATATTAGTATTCCCCGAGGAAAGAGAGTACATTCCCCTCACGCTATTATTTGGAATAGAAATTTCATGACTCTTCAGAATGGAGTCAACCATGCATCCATAATATTCATTTAATCTGGACAAGAGCAATTCTTGCTTTATATTTCACTCATCAGAGCAACCATATCATGCTTATAACTATACTCTTACATCATACATGTGCATCACGTGCACGTTTAATATTATTCATACCTAGCTGGTATTAATATCAGGCTTCATATTAAGAAGCTCCACAATGCATTAAACCCATGCACTCAAGCATAATTAAACACAACTAAGTATTCATCATGCTAGCTTATTGTTTGCACCTTTTTCCATATCATTCACACACATGGACATATCAGGCTTCCAAATCCTCCTCCCATGGATCTTCCAATCATTCTTATGACAAGCCTCATCGGAATACTCAACACTGAGCTTCCCTCTCAGTTGAGGGCTTGCAGCCATATTATTCTTTTAAGTATGTATACACATAGACGTAGGTGCATCTCTTGCACCCCTTTTACATTGATATTTTAGTTTCAATATTAGTGTTCTTTAGTGAGAGGTTACGGTCATACATATGACTAGTCTCACACTCATAATTCATACGAATGTTGCCCTCTCTTTATGGGAACAACCAACAAGGGTCACTTTTTGGGAATTAGCAACAGTCCCAAAGGACTCCCCTTTATCTTGCTTAAATAGATTATCCTTGTTGTTGGCTTTAACCATTATAGGTCAAGTAATCTGACCCTATATTTTCATCAGTCCTTTGGTCATGAGGATTTATATACTCAAGGTTTAGTCTTTTAATAATGCAGTAATTATAACTTCTAAGGATCCTACTAGTCCTTACCGGATTTCCTTAATCATGAAGGAATTCTTCATGAGAATCTTAATCCTTACATAATCAGCCATCTCAATTGCAAGAGACTCTACTTTCTTTAATAGGTAGACATTGTCACTCTATAACATAACAACTCAGTTAATGTCCTTGGTTTGGCTCATGCAGCTTCATAACATAATTTCTTCCACCTCTATCATTCACATTCATGTCTTATCAGTAATATTGATCAACACATCCCTACTCCTATAAGAGTAGTTATCACTTTGACAAAGGGACAATATAATTCCTTTGCTAGAATTCAATAAGAATTCCCAAATCACAGTTTCATTCTGCAGTCCTTCTCCTTAAGGAGTTAATGCAGATTATAAACCTTCTTCCAAAGGTAGAATTACCTTTCAACAGGTTATCATCTTAACCTTAGTGAACATAGTCTCATGATTGTTCTTCGGCCCATCCAGGCCTATGTCTGAATCATGCCTTGCTAGATAGGGTAGGGTGGTAAGCTCTCTCCCTTAAGGTTTTCTAAGAAAGAAAATCACTCGACTCTTTCATGAGCCCAGGCAGGCCAAGTGTTGTAACCATGCACTGATACCAATTTGTAACACACTCACGATGGGGCATAAATAAATAAAAAATTATTTTTCCTCAAATAGTTGAATCCTCCATCCATGGTCTCTAATCCCGGTCAATGGATCTTCAAAATTCCTGAGCTGAAGCAACTCTTCGAGTTCCTACTAGAACCTCTAAGAAATCAATCCACAGGTCTTTGCGAAACTTCACCCGCACGAACTAGCATTGGACACAAGCCTCCTCCACATGACCACTGGCTATGACCACACGCCTATCCAAAAAGGCGCTTCACGACTTCACACTTCGGATATTCTGCTATGATTCATTCGACTCTCCCGACTTCCCGAATTTCGAGCTAAGAGTCTAGCGCATGCTAGCTCCTCCCTTAACCTTCGTTGATGTGACCTCCAGTTATGACCTGGGGCCCAACTTCCGAGTGTTTCGGGACTTCGCACTTCGCGAGATCAACAATCAACTCTCCCCTATTTTTGGTTTTTTTTATTCCTCGATTCTCAAAATTCACCCACGTCAGATCGACGGTCCACGATCCTCAGTGATCTAACGGTCCTGATCTCTTCTTGCGAATCGACACTTCGCGTCTTAGGATTTCTGGAATTAGTTCACTTACCTCTTTTCCAGAAGTCCGATCTACGAACTCCCGACATTGTAAGATCAACGGTCCGAGACTCCCTGTGATCCAACTGTCCAGATTCTCCCTCGCGAACTGGGGACTTCGCGTTTTGTGACTTTGGAAGACTGCTCACCTCTCTTCTTCCAACTCTCAAATTTTCGAGGTTCCTCAGGACCAGATCTACCATCCACGCTCTCCCTTCAATCGACGGTTGCAATCAAATCATGAGTTTGTGTTTCGGGTATTTTCTGCGAGTTACTCCCGACTCTTCCGATCCCTGAACTCTCGAACTTCGAGCTAAGAGCCTAGCAAGCACTAGCCCCTTCCTTTAAATTCCAACGATATGACCTCGACTATGACATGCGGCCAACTCCCAAACACTTCGTGACTTCATGCTTCGCGAAGTCGAAAGTTAGTGCTCCTCCCTTTCTCCAAAGTCCGAACTCCCGAACTCCGCTCGCCTCAGATAAATGGCCCACAACCCTCTGTGATCCAACGATTGTGATCAATTTCGCGAACTCGGACTTCGCGAGTTCTCAAAACTCTTACCTTGGGCTTTTCTGATCTGCGAATCAACGAGATTTTGATCTCTTGCCATGCGTCCTTCCTAGCACCAACGCCCAAGATCAACTCCATTCATCCCCTTGCAAACCTTCCGAAGTCCGATTCTTTGAACTCTCGAATCTGTTGCCACCTGTCAACTCTAACGATGGATGGTTCCAATGATTTCAAAACTTCGAGACTTTGCAAAGTCCTCTCTCCTATGCACCTTCAAAGGGTTAGACCTCGTGCACTTTCCTTGGGATCCGACGACTGTTGGTCCTCGCGCTCAGATCTGACGGCCTAGATCTGATCTCCTCTATGCTCATTCCTTGTTGTCTAAACTCTGATATGACTGTCCAGGTTCTTCACAGTGCTCGATCCAATAGCCACTATTGCTCCTCCTCCCGAGCTTTCACTTTCTTCCCCGACTTGGAAGATTTCAAATGTTTCAAAGGCTTCACCTTTGAACTTCCTCCTGCAAGCTCWGTGACTTTGGGTCTCATCTGYGCTTCTGAAAACGTTATCTCTCTCGAGCTTCGGGACTTGGAATAAGTCCGACTCTTGTGCCCTCTTAGCACTATCTCTTCTGAGCTTCGACTGCTCAGACCTCGAAGGTCTCTGTCCCTTCTATTCCTCAAAGGGATATTTGTTCCCTCTTGGTAACTTTCACTAAAGAACTCGTTACTGAGCTGCAAAGTGTTCGGTAACTTTGCGAGTGTCTCCTAAGTGCTCTGTAACTTCGTCGTCGGGGTTTTGGTCACTCCAACACGTGATTCTCTTGAAGCGCAGACTCCGAATCTAATAGATCAGACAGTCGAGAAGAATCCCGACAGATCCAGAGATCCACAGTCCAGATTAACTTCGGGACTTCGGCCTTCAAAGGTTTAGCCGCACCAATATGTGATTCTCCCATAGCGCGAACTCTTAACTCACAGATCCGACTATCAAGGTGGGTCCCGATAGATCCTTAGATCCACAGTCCAGATTAACTTCGGGACTTCGAGGATTTTTACTTCCCTTACGATGAACTCACAGTTCACCGAACTCATGAAGTCCGAAGGACTCAAGGGGTTAAATCCCGCACTCCTTTTCGTATCCAACGGTCACAATGGACCTTGGCTCTTCCCGAATAGTTTATTGTTCGTTCATCATTCGAACAAAGGAGCCTTTCCTTTCGATACTTCAATCTCGCTATTCTTCTTAAGCTTGGTTGGATATGAAAGGCTTAAGAGCCTTGCACTCTTTCTCTAGAATGTAACACTTGGAAGAATCCTTCCATGCACCCCTTACGTTCATTCCTCAACTCTAGAACTTAAGTGGTTCTTTGATCTCTGTTTGCCTTGCAGAGAGCCTGTGCATACGTTCATTATCTCTCTTGAGCTTTAACAGACTCCTTCCTCCAAGGGACTTAGAACGACTAGGAGGGTTGACATGCGTACATGAAACTATGCCCAAGTTCGACGAACTCACAGTTCGTGGCTCTAGCTTAAGCCCCCACAGGATGCAAGCATTTACGAGTATAAAGCATATCCAATCCATATAATTTCCTACTTGTGATCTGGATTATTTTTGGCACGAAATGAGAGTGGATATATAATAAAGAAATGCACAGAGATATCATGTATATCCAATAATATAACAGAAATATATCAAATATGCAACCATAAACACAGAGATATAGTAATACACGATTTCTATTAATGAAATAAATGTACAGAGACTGTAAAAATACAGAGTGAAAGACTCGCTAGAATAGTGGCAGCTTATCTCTGAGAAGAGATGTGATGGCTACTCGCATTCACAAGAAGATGGTTACAATGAGGCTCTGAAGACATTTTTACAATAATCAAGAATGCCAAAAACCCTAGACATCCAAAAACCTAACCCTAGGAGATGAAGTGCCAAAAGTCATGCGGGCCCCGTTTGGGTAAGTGAGTGCATCAACTTCCCAGGGTCGTAACTTTTGCATATGATCTTCGTTTTAGGTGTGTGATAGCTCGTTGGAAAGGTATCATCGAAGAGATTCATTTTGGGGGCTCAATAATTCCTTTAGCTATAGTTCAAAACCTCGATCTCGAAAAACCTTCATTTAGGCCCTCAAAATGGCCCCAGAAGTTAAAACTTGCTAAAAATAGTAAATTGCCAAAATTGACAGAAAACTGTTTTGAGCCAGTCGGACAAGGTGGGTGGCCACCGATATCCACCTGGATCAACTTGCCTAATTATACAATCAAGCAGACACCCAAAATGGGTACAATATAAATCATTAAGCAAACATATCTATCCCTGCAACATTCATAGGATATCCAACTTTAATTCACAGTACCACTTAAATACACAAGATATGCGATTACTTATCTATTACAAGTGGTATCCAACTAACTGATCGTGGGTGTTCGTCCTTCCACCCGAGCATAGGCTTAGATGCATTCATTCTTAGCACTCTAGCCACCCCCATCCCAAGCCATGATATCACCAAGGAACTCTTGTAGTTCTCAAGGATTCTTTTTGTTTCAGCTTCTGCTCGGGTTCTGTTCTCCACAAACTTTCATAGATTTCTCTCTCTGTTATAGCCTTGGGCGAGGTTTATCAGATGCTCACTCAACATCAAGCTCGCGACCTTCTGTTCATTATTCACTGGAGAGCTCTGCGCATTCTCCTTATCGATTTGTATATCTTTCTTCCAGGATGGTTCTTGACCCATCCTGTTCCTTCTGTCAGAAGGGAACTCCGGTCAGTTTGGTCTATCATACCCAGTGGTACTTCGGGCTGCCATTATGCAGTTTGGCCATGCTTCCATTCATGGGAGTGGTTGATAATTCAACCACAAGTCCTTTCTTCATTAACTGATTTCTCTCCTTGTGATCCGAAGGAGGCTTATTATCCTCATCAAGGGAATTTGGGGTTATTTGATATAATGACCCTCTCTTATAGTTTTCACATTCTTTCCTCTAGTGATATCATGTTCAGTACTTTCAAGGCTTCACCCTCACAGTCAGTTATTGGCAACTCAAACAATAATACATTTACATTGTCCACATTCCTTAGCATGGTAATCATATTTTATGATTAATTACAAATTGGGGGAAACAAGGATGTTACAATACCCCTCATAACCACCCTCTTACCATCCATTGCTCTAAATTCTAGCTCCATTGTTTGGTAGTTCTGAGAATGTTTTTCCAAGGAAATAAGCCACTAAACACCCAAGATGACATTAGACTCAACCAATTCAACTACATAAAAATCATATGTCATGGTGTAGTTGCCCAATGTCACATCCAACCGCAGAACCTTTTGTGTGCATGTCATACTATGCCCACCAACTACCACTACATCAAGTCCCTCAAAGTCCTCTGTGGGAATGCCTCTCATAGCCACCAAAGTTGAGTCAATGAAGTTGTGGGTTGCCCCACCGTCAATCAAAATTGCGACACGATGTCCCTGTAATACTCCATGGATCCTGAAAGTGTGAAATCTAGGAACACCTGATAGAGTGGCAATAGTCCCACCCTTAAGCTCCTCATGTGGTTGCTCATCATCCGTACTGTTGTGCTTGCTGCACTAAGCCTATCTTGACGCCTCTTCCCCCCTCACTATCTGATAGCACCTCTATGTAGTGCACCTTACCCTTACCCATGCACTTGTGACTTGGTTCCCAAGGCTCCTTACATGATGCAGGCGCACCTTCACGGGGCGCGTCCGCTCACAGGATCTTCTCCTTCCTCGGCCCGAAGAACTTGAAGTTCTTCTATTTCCCTATCGGGAAATTTTCCTCCCACAGAAACTCTTCTCGAGGTCTCCCTTTACTCTATCGGGAAACCAACACTGGCCTCTCTGTGATCGGGGTTCCCCTTATCGGGATTTTGACACCTACGATGTTCTGGTAACTTGGATCACCGATTCCTGATCTCCGATGTGCTCCCTTGTTGCCTTAGCCCCACCTGGCTAAGCCTTCAGCCCACACGACCACTCTCTATAAGACCTCAGCCTTATACTCCTTCCGTCGGGGTTTTGGACTTCAAAATCCCGATGCGATTCCAACCTCCTTTAGCCCTCTAGACTAAGTGCTTGATCCACGTGACCTCCCTTTATGCGACCGTAGCTATAACTCCCATCGGGGTTTCAGACTTTCCGATGTCAAAATACAATTGTCCCCTGGACTTGCGATTCCCCGAACCCCGACTCACCTTTTTCACGATAGCCCTCCTAGCTAGAGGTCTTGGCTCATATGACCCTTAACCTGTGACCTCAGTCTTACCCCATCGGGGTTTCGCATTTCGCGATTTCAAAGTGCACAAACCACTCGTCACCAGGATCCCCGAAATCCCGATGAACCAAACTCCGATGGACACTTTTCCTGTCGGGACTTTCCCCGATGGTGCAGATCTCTGCCACACGTCCTCTAAATGAGCGGTCCCGATTTCCTCCGGGGTTCGGGACTTGAAATGTCTCAAGTTCCTGGTCCTCAGGAACTCCGATATGCCGATTCTCGACTCTTCCTAGATTTTTGACACCTGTCCTCCACTAGCTCCAACTGTGGCACACACACTCTCCTGTCGGGATATCGTGGATCGCGATTCCAAACTGTCCGTGTATCTCGTCTTCGAAAACCCCGATATGTCAAACTCCGACTCCCTGAGATTTCCTGACACGCGTCCTCCACAACGAACGATTATGATCTTGTCGGGATATCACAGATCGCGATTCCAGGTGACAAGATTTCTTTGTGCTCGAGAACTCCGATTCTCCAATCCCCGACTCTCTTGGATCTCCTGACACGTGTCCCTCAACAATGGACGGTTTAGATCTTGTTGGGATATCGCGAATCGCGATTCCAAGTTGCGAGGGTTTCTTACCTTCGAAATCCCTGGTATGCGATGTCACGTGTAGATCTGACGACCCTTATGACTTGGGATTGACAGCTCCACCCCTCCTGAGCTTGGAACCCTCTGGACGTTCTCACCGTAACCTCCTTGCACTTTCGTGAGATCCAACGGCCCACGAGACTTTCGCGAGATCTCCTCAAAGGGTTTCGTCCGTCCGTTCCTCCTTTCGTAAATCCACGGGATGACTGAATGTCTCCTTACGAGACTGGCTCGCCTACTCACCAACCTGTGACATCCTTGCAACTTCAAGTCACACTTGTCTATGCTGATCTTCAACAACTCAGAGGCCTATCCTTCCTGAGCTTCTCACGCTTTCAACCTCAAAGAGGTTTTCTGCACGCACTCCTTGCGGCGGTTCTCAACCACGTCTAAGTGTTGAGTTCTCTTGACTCTGCGCACACCTGCAACAACAGTCCTTCAATACTTCACTCAGTTTCACGACTGAGACTCTCCTTAGCCTGCGCACTCCTTGCACGGCTCGTATAACCCAATTTCACTCCCGATGAATGAGAACAAGAGCTAACTATCTAAGCCTTCTGTTAACGCACTCCTTGCGGACGACTTCAACTGCACTCCTTGCAGGAATCCTTGCTCAGATAGAGAAACAATTTTAACTCACTCCATTTCCTCTCAGATTTCAATCTCAACACATGAAATCATACACCCAGCATAATAACAAATGCATAACAGGAAGTAAATACTCATGAGCATAGCATTCAACACACATACACAGAGAATAACACAACAACCATGAATCTGAATCAACTTCTTTTGTTAATTCAAGATCTGTACATGGGTGTTCTTCTACAGTTCACTGCTTCTCTCCTATGCTCTGGATTCTTCTAACTCTTCCCGAATTATCAACTACTACTATAATGATACAATGAGGGTGTCTATATCCGTTCTCCCTCTTTCTTCTAGAACTGTCTAATCTAATATTCAATTCTACCTACTTACATTTACTACTATAAATGCCTCTATCTATCTCAGACGAGAGCGGGGCGCTCAAGGTCTGATTTACATTTTACCAAGGCGCCTTCATTAAATGATCTCATTTATGTTTGGCGCGTCAACTTCAAGGGAAATTCAAAAACTTGCACTGGACGTCCTCCAACTGTCCTCCGCTTCTACGTTGGCTTGCTTGTCGTGAGGGATGCTCCTGCATCATTACAACTGAAACATAGTTTCTTCCTTCTCAATTCATTACAACTCTCATCATCCAATCTATCTTTCCCGAACCACTCCTTTGGGAACAGTTTCTTGTCTTTGTTTTCGAGGGGGATGAAAGGTTTTGAAGGGAATTTATTCTTTGGGACTGCATACTCCATGTCTCATGTTTTGATGATGGCATCATGTAGAGATTCTAGTTTGAAGGCCTTATCCCCACGCAGGGGTTCAGATAATCCTTCAATGAAAAGCATAATCAACCTATGCTTTGACATCACCAAGACTGCGATCCTCTGAAACTCTAAAATGTAAGCATCCGTTGTCCCACTCTACTTGAGTTGTGCCAGCTCTCTTAAATGCAACTTTGGATCCTTCTTATCAAACCGGTCAATAAACCTCTGTATGAAGTCTGAGTATGAGGTAATGCTAGCATGCCCCAAAGTGACTAGCCCATAGTACCACCACTCGTGTGCCTCTCCATCCAAATGCAATGTGGCATACATGATGGCCTTTGTTTCCAACATAGGGTTGAGTTGGAAATATGTGTCCAGCTTCTGAACCCAAGCTCTAGCAATGCATTTTTTTGAGCCATCAAAATAAGGGATAGACAATTTCCCAATCTTCCACTGAAGATATCGATTTTGTGGGCCCTTGTTGTAATCTCTTGGTCTACTCCTGTACTTAATGGTACAAAAATCCTATAAGGACATAACTGCATGAAATTCCTCATCAAGGGCATGATACTCCCTCAAATAATATGTAAATCCTTCACCTTATCCTTGCTGTCCCTGATTTCCAACTTTTTGTCCCTCCAATAATCGAGGTAAAAGAGGTCTAAGAGTCACTCTACTAGTTGTACGAGTGTTGTTCTATGTAGGGGCATGAGTGTTGCTCCCCTCAACATGACTCCCATTGTTACCATTGCTGCAATTTGCCCTTCCTTAACCATTATTGACTGCATTGTTTTGGTTCCTTTGATTATTTGTTACAAACTAGGTGAGAATCTCAACCAACTGTTGTTGCCCCTTGCCAATTCGTTTAAAATACTCATAGTGTTGCCCTCCGACTGTTCATTCATGTCCCCCATGTCTTCCTCTTCTTATGACCCTGAATGAAATAAGCTTTCAACCCCTCTCTGCCTTCTACTCCTATAGGTGATATATGTCTCATCTTCCAAAAACATTAAAAGAGCATGTAACTCAAAGGCTGGCATGAATACCAGCTCTGATACCATTGTAAGATCCCCTTTCTACATGAATGATATGTTTTACGGATCCCTGATAGGTTTTATGTTTACTGCTAATATGCTTGTGTTGAACAACTTTCATATCTCTTGCCCGAGTTCATTTCAGAACAAACCCATCATAGATTTGGCACATAAAAATGGTTTTATTGTATTCAAAAATCAATAAACAACAATTACATTTAATGTAGATAATCACAATCTCATTCACTGTGAAAACATAAATAAAACTCAACAAATGTTATCAGATCTATACATTCTTTCTGACCTGTGGTTAACAACCATAATTGGGCATCATTATTGCATAGATTCACCCCCATTGTAAACACATGAATCGTTGGAGATTTGAAACAACTTAAGGAGAAAGTCCAAGATGAATGTTGACTATTCGATCTACTCTCACACTGCCTCCACAACTTGAATAGACGACAAAACCTCTCAAAGACCTCCACAAACTGTTAAAAAAGAGTGACATCTCTCCCTCTTTACTGCCATGAGTTGAACAAATGATACAACCCTCTCTTACTACTGTCATAGTCTACAAAATTGTCATGGCCCTCTCACTTGATGCCACGAGCTGCAGATCTGGTGCAACCTCCTTGAGAAACCCCACAAACTTTAGAGAATGGCCATGACTGTCTCTCACAAACTCCCATGAGCTACAAACAGGGGGTTTGATCCCTTCCTAATGCCACGATTTGATAATAAAAGGGTACAACCCTTTCTAACTCCACTAACTGCCAATGGAAGGCACGACCTTCCTAAAGCACCCAAAAACTAAAAACTTCCCCCACGATTTAACAACAAGATGGATCTCCTTCCTTCAACAATGAATACATGTGAAAGATTTGTGTGATCTCTCCTTTTGATTAGCTAGGGTGGATTCATTTCACCATC
>ML808819.1:40703-62286 GCA_009831015.1 Picea engelmannii
TTCTCCGTCTTGATATTACCTTTAGTCCAATCTATTATAAAAGCTTTGAGTTCCACATGATCTTAAGATTAGACATTATCCTATCTGTTGCATTTTTTAACAGCGCCCATAAAGCACACTGTTGTCTGTGCGAAATGTGATGATTTTCAGAAAATAAAATGCCATGAGATTCCATGGATACCTCTGGAGCCTTGCCTTACTCTATTAAATTTTCCGCAGGCTTTTGAAAAATCAATCTATGTTTTGTGAAACTTTATTTTCGTAAGCTTTCATATTCCTTCATAATCATATCTTAATTGGTACTCACCTGGATTGGTAGCAATTTTTTCCCTGAAATATCACTTCGTTCCTTGCTATATGCAGTACCAGCAGCTTTAAATGGTAGTGCCTTATGTTCTGAGACTTTTGTCCATGTACCAACTTTTAAAACAATTACAAATGCCAGACCTCAGAATAACAGAAGCTAGAAGCTTCTACAAAATTCTGAGTCACTGCTAAGTCCTTCAGCTGCCTCTTCATAGCATTCTCGTGTTGAAGAGGACCTCTCTCACCAGTTTTGACTAAAACCAGCAAGCCCTAAGATTAGACATTCTCCTATCTATTACATTTATTTTAACAGCGCCCATAAAGCACACACTGTTGTCTGTCCCTTGTATAAAGGCTGATTTGAAAGAAATGTGATGATTTTCAGAGAAGAGTAAAATGTCACGAGATCAATGGATAACTGGAGTCTTGGCTTACTCCATCAAAATATCCCTAGCCTTGCATTTTTTAACAGAGCCCTTAAAGCACACTGTTGTCTGTGCCTTATATAAAGGCTCTTTTGAAAGAAATGTGATGGTTTTCAGAGAAGAGTAAAATGCCATGAGATCCATGGATACCTGGAGTCTTTTCTTACTCCATCAAAATATCCCAAGGCTTTTGAAAATTCAATCTCTGGAAGTTTTATTGTTTTGGGATAATTTATCTTCGTAAGCTTTCATATTTCTTCATATTCATGTCTTAGTTGTTGACTTAACCTGGATTGGTAGTAATTTTTTCACTGAAATATCATTTCGTTCCTTGCTAGATGGAGTACCAGCAGCAGCTAGAAAGGGTAGTGTCTTATGTCTTGCTAGATTGAGTACATGCACCACCAACCTTTAAAACAATTAGAGAAATTTCCCGTTTCCATTTGCTAATTTTAGAGCCTCACACCAGAGTCTTTTTAGTTAAGGATACTGATCTAATAAGTGATCTATTGACTTTTCAATTGACTTGTCATTCTTGCACTGATAAGTGATCTATTATTCTTGCACTAGTAAATGATCTATCGATTTATCATTATTTTTTTTTACAGATAACACATTTGTGATTTATCATTATTTTTTTTACATATAACACATTAACACATTTGTCAGAACCTTTACATGACTTATAATTGACCCAGGAAATAACTTTATTGGATAGAGCAAAACATAAAAATATGTAGTTTTTAATGGATAGAGCAAACCATAAAAATATTTAGTTTTTAATTTACAGTTCAACTTCCAAAGTGCCTTTCATCTCTTATTATTTCTTTGACCACCATATAATCTCATCTTTTGCATCTTTTAATCTTATTGCACTATGTTTGAGGTTGGTGATACATTGCTGCCACTGTTGTGCTAATCCCTTTGAAGGCCATAGAGTGTTATAACTTGTTTCCAGCCTCGATGCCATTTAGAGTTAGTCCCTTGTTTTGCTACGTCTGCCAATCTATATAACTTAATATTTCGGGTTATGAAGAGCATTCTTTAAAGGATCCGGAGAAGAGTCCTTCCATTTTTATTGTACTACCTTTCATACCAACCATTTTTCTACCGAATGAATTCTTTCACCATCGCCTTCCAAGGAATAAAAAACCCTCCATAGACTTTAACCTCTATTTTTATCTAATTTACTATTGACCTAGGTGCTATATATTTTGCATCATTTTAAATCATCATTCTCCATGGGCGTTGTGGTGACTCCTTGTCTATGGAAGTATGTTCTTAAGGCCAAATCCCTTAGGCTTTTTTATCTTTGCAAGTATTCACTTTGACTATAGGGATGTCTTCCTTCTCTCTTCTCTTTTCCTGTGCACGAGAAACTAAATTTATTATTTCTGATCATTACTTTTTTGATGTTTTAAAGATAATCAATAAACAAACAAAATTTCCCTTGCGTTACTAGAGTTTGCCTACGTCCCCTTGATAACAAATTGTAATACTAGTTTGTCATACTCACATCATATTTCATAAAGCCAAACTAGTTTCAAAATCAATATCAATTAGGTTTTAGATAAGATTTTAAATACTCTTTTTTATCTTAAAAAGATCAAGAGGTAAAAGATAATATTTGCATATACTACAATACTTTTAACAAAAGATGGAAGATAAAAAATGATATTTACATATACTACAATATTTTTAACAAATATTTTTCTTTTGTAGGTTGTTATCATCCTGTTGAACTCTTAAACATCAAATAAAAAACAGGTAGACAATGAACATTTTTGCCTTAGATCTATATCCTTAAACAAGTGCTTCTCTTTTGTAGGTTGTTGTCATCCTATGGAATCCTTGATCTATATCCTTAAACAAGTGCTTCTCTTTTGTAGGTTGTTGTCATCCTATGGAATCCTTAAAACAACAAATAAAAAACAATTCTTTTGTAGGTTGTTGTCATCCTTAAACAACAAATAAAAAACAGGTAGACATTGAACATCTTTGAATCCTTAAACAATAAATAAAAAAACATCTCTCTTGTAAGTTGTTGTCATTCTTACACAACAAATAAAAAACAGGTAGACATTGTAGGTTGTTGTCATCCTTAAACAACAAATAAAAAACAGGTAGACATTGAACATCTTTGAATCCTTAAACAACAAATAAAAAACATCTCTCTTGTAAGTTGTTGTCATTCTTACACAACAAATAAAAAACAGGTAGACATTGACCATTTTTGCCTTAGACCACCCCGTGTAGCATAGAAAAACTTAGATGCTAATTCATTTAATTCCTACATGGATAAACAATAATATTTGATATGGCCATTGGACTTTGTAATAAGCCTTGACTAAGTTTAATTTCATCATCATTGCTAGATGTTTCTATTCATATCAAACAATGACTTCATTTTTGTATCTTTACCAATTCTTTTTGTGCACTTTTGAGCTTTTTTCTTTGTTCAATTTGTCACTATTTTTTAATTTGTTTTAGTGTTTTTGAAATTCATCATCATTGCTAGATGTTTCTATTCATATCAAACAATGACTTCATTTTTGTATCTCTACCAATTCTTTTTGTGCACTTTTGAGCTTTTTTCTTTGCTCAATTTGTCACTATTTTTTAATTTGTTTTAGTGTTTTTGAAATTGAAACATTACTAATTCTCCAAATTAAGATCAAATCTCTTTCAATTCTAAATAATCATATTTCTAAACCTTCCAAGCTAGTAATGGCTAATTTTAAAGGGCCTTGTGTATTTGGGGCTTTTCCATCAAATTTGTTATTTTGTTCTACCAGCTACTTTTTTTTGTTCTCACACTTTTTCCTTTGTTTCTGCTTTAAACAATTCAAGGTTGTGACATAGTCCTCCTTCCTATTTTCTTCATTACCTTTGGTTACTAGTTCCTCGGTTTCAAACCCTCTACCAAGATTTGTTATCTTGTTTAATAGTAGACTCTTCCATCAAGGGTTGAAACCTCATAGTTTTGGATTGGTCCATCTTTCATCTAAGGTAATGGATCTGTTGCCTTGTTACTTTCTCTTTTAATATTCTTCTTTCAAATTTGGGTTGAGATTTGAAATGTACCTTCTTGACATTGTAGTGTCTCATCATGTGAAAGATACCTCCTTCCTATTTTCTTCATTACCTTTGCCTACTAGTTCCTCAGTTTTAAACCCACCAAAATTTGTTACCTTGTTCAATTAGTAGACTCTTCCATCAAGGTTGAAACCTCTCATAGTTTTGGATTGGTCCATCTTTCATCCAAAGTAATGGATATGTTGCCTTGTTACTCTCTTCTTTAATATTCTTCCTTCAAACCTGGGTTGAGATTTGCAATGTACCTCCTTGACATTGTGTAGTGTCCCATCATCCAATCATAGTAAAAGCATGATATCATTGATGCCGTTGATTCATTCCTTGTGCTAAAAATAAACTTTGGGTTTATCTCCATCTTGTCTTCAAAATACCATCTCCCTTTTCCTTGTGTCTCTCTTTTCCTTTGACTTGATTTCATCATTATAAGCTGTAAACATTCCAAATCTCACAATTTGTTCCTTGCACTAAAAATAAACTTTAGGATGATTTCCTCCTTGGCTTCAAAATAATCCATCGTCTCCCCTTTGCTCATGTCTTGTGGCTTATCTTTGGCTTATAATTATATCTATGTTTGTGACTTATCTTTGGCTTATAATTATATCTATGTGATGCCCCTGTTATGTTATCTTGCTATAATGGCATGACAAAATACAATGCTTATAAATCTTGGATGAGAAGTATCTTAACTATCAAACTTAAAAGTAAATTCATAGTTATTTGAAAATAATGCATTAGTACAATGATGATGATTTTCACTTAGAACACAATGCTTATAAACCTTGGATGAGAAGTATCTTAACTATCCAACTTAAAAGTAAATTCATAGTTATTTAAAAATGATGCATTATTACAATGATGATGATTTTCACTTAGTTCTACACAACCTCACCTCAGATAAACCATCAGAATTTGTCTTAGCTTCATAAGGATTGTGTAACTTTTTTTTTGTTTTGTTTATCTTTTACTTTTTTCAATCCGTTCTCAAATTGTTTTCATTTACTTTTTTCCATTTCTTAACAACTTTAGGTCCAACTAGAACTTTTTTCAAGTAAGTCTAACAATAACTTATTTCAAGTCTATTCTAACGAGGAGGAATTCTTCAGGGAATATCTTGCAATTCTTCAGGGAATATCTTGCAATTCTTCAGGGAATGTCTTGCAATTCTTCATTGGAATAAAATGCTCACTGTAGGTCAAAGTGTTCACTACTACCAAGATTGAATCATGTTTTCTCGATGTCATAGGCAATTCCACTATGAAGTCCATTGGTATCACCTTCCATTTTGATTCTACTATTGCATTTGCTTGCCCTTGGCCTTCACTCGCTAACATTGTAGACATTTAGCCACATACTCTACTACATATTTCTTCATTCAATTCCAATAGTCTCAAATTTCGGTGCATCTTTTTCACTTGTGAGCTATATACGCTATTTTATGTGCTCTTTACATATCAACTTGTGATTTTTTTTTATTTTTATTTGGAGGTACATACATCCTTTTATAAATTTCAATAATCCATCATTAAAAAGGTATTGGATTTTTTATTTTACTTCTACATACCATTGGTTACTTGTTTTTTCACTTGAGGGTGAGCTATATACACTACTTTATGTGCTTCTTCACATATCAACTTTGTGATTTTTTTCATTTGGAGGTACATAAATCCTTTCATAAATTTCAATAATCCATCATTATCCAAAGTATTGAATATTTTATTTTACTTCTACGTACCATTGGTTACTTGTAATTTCAATGTTTTTTCCTTCAGATTTGTTCTTGATGATAAAATTGAGAAGATTTGAGGTCTTTTACTCAATTAATCCATTGCCTTGCTTAATGTTTCTTAAATCTAGGATATGCCATAATCATACTCACTTAACAATTCTTACAATCTTCTCTATCTAGCATTTAGGTTACTTTGTGTAAATATACGTTGAAGTCCATAGTGGTTCGTCTTTGGTTCAAACTTTCTTCCTACCAAATAATGGCTTCAAGTTACTACTGTAGCAAGTTCTAAGTATGCATCACATAATTTTGTTCATGTAGTCTAAGCTTTCTTGAAGTGCATGCATTCACCCTACCTTCTATTAATACTTTGCTTAATCCTTTTTTTGAAGCATTGGTACACCAAAAAATATTGATCCATATCTATTGTAGCAAGTTCTAAGTATGCATCACATAATTCTCTTCATGTAGTGTAAGCTTTCTTGAAGTGTCTGCACTCACCCCACCTTCTATTAATACTTTGCTTAATCCTTTTTTTGAAGCATTGGTACACACCAAAAAATATTGATCCATATCTGGTGCCTTTTGTATGGGACTTGTTGTCAACAATTGTTTAAGCTTGTTGAATGTTTGTTCACATTGCTTTGTTCATGCAAATTTCTTATCTTTCTTTTGCAACTCCATAATAATATTTGTAATCTTTGGAAATCCTTCCACAAACCTTCTATAATACTCCAACCAAGCTCATAAAATTGTGTCTCCTGTACATTTGAATAATCTCTTATTCAAATAATGAACACTTGAAGAGTTTAGCATACAATTTATGTTCTCCAAGACATTGTAATACTGGCTTTAAATGTTCATCATGCTCATATGGTGTTTTTGAGTATATCAATATATCATCCAAAACTCTTGCATTGACTTATCAAGGTATTATTTAAACACCATGTTCATCAAACTCATAAACACAAGTCATGCATTTATCAGTTGGATTCATTCCCATCATAATGTTGAGTCACTTGGGTCGATTTCCTCTCCAATGTTGATATCTCAACGGATCATTCTTTGAAATCCAATGATCCTCAGACCCGAGATTCCAATGATTGATTACATTGGAATCTCTACCCACTCGATGGTTACTCTCCACTTTAATGCCCATTCCATGTACTAACAAAAAGGAACTCACAAAATCTACAACTAAGATTAAATCTCGCCCACTCACTAATCAATGATCCTCCTTCATCCTCAAAGTCCATTGCCATCAAAGCATCTTCTTTATGGTTCCATGGACCACTCTAACAACACATGCTTCGACAGATTGGTCGATCTTGGTTCATCTCATTTGACAGTCTAGGTTTATACTTATAACACAATGACATGACAATTAGGGTTCTAATGCAAATCTCCTCATGTCAAACCATATTAGATCCAATGGTTGAGATCTCACATGACACCTCTCGATGGATCTACGGTCTTCAGAGTCCTATCGTCGAACCTCTATCTTAGCCCTCCTAGACCTCTGACGATCCTTCTTCTGACAATCTCATAACTTGATCCAATGGTCCAGTTCTAACTGTTACAACTCTTTGAAAGATCAACGATCCTAGTTGACTCAAAGCTTTTGTTATCAGAGTTCCAATACCACCTCACCCTTGGTCAATTTGACAATAGTACCCTTCGACCAATGATCAACGAATACAAATCTTCTCGATGCAAAACACTTGTTTTTTTCTTGGAAACAGTTCGAAATTGGACTAACTATTTCAAGGTTCGTTCCAAGTCTTTTTTTGAGTACATTCCATAATCTGAAGAGTTCTAGAACTATTCTGATGCCCATTAAGGCTCTTTGACTTCGTCAAGGGAAGTTCTTGCACATCTTGCAAGTTTTCCACTTGGCTTAAGGCTTCTTAACCCATATAGGTACCTCCTAGACACTAAGACACTTTTGATGTTTGTCAGATGGAAATTTTGTCCATATCATGTAAACTTTCCTCTTAAAGACTGAGATTCCCTCAAGACACAAGATCCTTTGTTCCTCAAAAGGAACCTCATATATCATGACATTCCAATCATTTTCTAAGTGAAGGTTTTGTCCATAGCTTGTAAACTTTCCTCCCACGCTGCAAGATCCTCAAGGACACATGCTACCCATACATATTCATTTCATGATTCAACATATTAAGCAACAACAACAAGCATAACCCATTTTACTCAAAAATTCAACTCATTAATTACAAACATTCACATTTTCCATTTAAATAAAAAAAACACATGTTTACATCATTAACACATAGTAAACATGTCAAATTAAACACTTATCTTTCCAAAGGAAATGTCAAAGGCCAACTAATTAATAGATGACTCATTTCTTCTCAACCTTCGACCATATTGCAGAGTACCTTCTTATTGTATGCCACTTTCGTGCCAAGCCATGATACCACAAGGGGAATGATTCAAAGAGTTTTCAAACTTTGAATGAACCAAGAAGGTTACTCTCCTCCCTCCACTGTTAACAATGGAAGTTTGTCCCTTCCCACTAAACTCAGGGTTTCCACATGTTTATTAGGTAGTTTATCAACTAGATTTCCTATACACAAGGGAGTCCCTTCTCTACTATATAGTCCTGCGACGACCTCTCCTTACTAGTGTCGGTTTCTTTCCAGTAAGTACAAAGTTGCAGAGCTGGATTTGGGTATTCTCTATCTCAGGGTGATAATCAATGCTTGGGATGAACTTCCTATTTTTTTCAAGGAAAGCTCTTCAACTTCTTCTCTTTTTCAATATGTGCCAATGAACATCTTTGTTTGTTGTGTCATTCCTTGTGAGTCTACTGATCACTTACTTTTCTTGGCATGCCTTGCGTTTTGCATACTACTCTTGGTGATTTTGTTGTTTTTCCTTTGGGTGCATGTTCGTCTGGTGGTGTTTTTCCACCTTTTGTCTCTTCTTTCACCAATCCTTGGGATTCCTATGACTTCTCTCAGAAGAGACCTCTAGTCAGGGATCCGAATTCTTGAAGGGGCAATCCAAGGGATGTACTCCTATCAGGCTTCCAATTGACCCTTGCCTCTTCAAGAGATCAAAGTTGTTAGCAGTATTAATTGCCTCAACCACTAATCCTGTATTCCATAACTGGTCACGTGGCTCCATGTAGGTCTGGGTACCTTGGTAGTGTTATAAAAGTGGGTGTGCTCGTTTAACCATAGACAATATAGTAATATTGTCACCCAACCATAGGCACAATTGCCACCCCCGAGCACTTTAACCTTGACAGAGAGAAGAATTTCGGTAGCAAATGAATAGCCAACCAAGGCTAATGCACCAAACAAAGATAACCAAGACTGATAAAAAAAGTCCAAGCCAGAAAGACCGAAATTACAAGTTGTTGTAGCTGCAGCTGTGACTACTCTCCAAACTTGCACACCACTAAATTTTTGCAGTTGTGAGTTGTGTACCAAATGAGCTCTGGCGTCGTGTATTTATACGACTCCTTAGTTGTTTGGGCCGACTTCTCTTTCTGGGGGCTAAAAACTCAATATTAATGATTTTCTTTAGCCGATTTGTCTTCTAGGGTTATGTCCAATGCTTTAGGGTTTTTTCTTGTTTCCTGGAATATTCTAGTCTCGTCAAGGGTTACAAGTGGAGGTTAATACCTCCCGCAACGACCATAATATCAACATTCCATCCTGGCTAGGGAGGTATAAAAGGCAATGGTCTTGAGCACAAACAAACCATTCAAACGGTAGCATCATCATAGCTCCACACACTATCTCATGATCAAATCATGAGCACCATCACTATCCAATTAGATAGTCTCCATGGCAAACAGAACAATGCCATTCAACAGAACACAACTGTGACTATTCATAGTAGTATACAACTACTATCCAGAGACATACACTCTATAACAATCATATCATCTGATATCATTCTGCATAAACAATATCATGATACAAACTGAGTCGTCTGGGCCATTCTTCCACTCACATCTGTGAGATCTGGAAGAGTATTTGCCCTCGGAAGGTAAAAACATCAGCCATGGGCTATCTGGACTATTCTTCTCAAGCATAGAAGAATAACTGTCCCTGATTTATGAGACTGGACCATTCACCTAACTGGGCTATTCCTCTGACACTAATCATAGTGCAACTTGGAGAGAATGACTCTGCCTTAGGGAATGTCTGTCTCTAATTGCTGACCCTGAACCATTCACCTAATTGGGCCATTCGTCCGACACTAAGCATAGAGTAACCTGGAGAGAGTGAGTCTGCCATAGGTAATGATTGTTTGGACCATTTCCTATGGAAATCATTGTCCTGCAAAAACCTACAAAACAGACCATTCTTCGAAACTGCTCACCACTGTGAACTTCGAAAGAATGACTGCCCGACGAGGCGAACTATTCTATTTGACCACTACTCAGAGTGACTGTCCTAGACCATTCCCCCACACTGGCCACAAGGGGAATCGCTGTCTATGGTACATCATCAATCTATTGGACTGTTTTCATTACGAAAATGACTATCTGATCTAGACCATTTTCCGAACTGGAAAATGCTTGTCCTTCATAAATCTCAAACCACTTTTTGATTTGGAAAGGAACTGCCCAACTTGGACCATTTCACAAACTAGAAAATGATTGCCCATCAATGATATATATCAATGCTCCCTCCCAACCCGGGGAACCATCTCTTCCCTTTCAGCGAAGGGAGTTATCTCCACGAACCCCATCTTGTCCCTTAAGTACGCAAACTTTATCCTGGACAAAGGCTTTGTTAAAATATTTGCTACCTGCTCATCCGTGGAGATATACTGGAGTTTCACTTCTCCTTTCTGGACTTTATCACAAATAAAGTAGTATTTGATCTCAATATGTTTTGACCGATCATGAGACACTGGGTGTTCTGATAGCCTTATACAACTTTGATTGTCACAGTATATTACAGTGGACTCTAGTACCTGATCAAATAATCTAGAAATCATCCCCCTCAACCATACTACTTCAATACATGCCTCACATGTTGCGATATATTTTGCTTCTGATGTGCTAAGTAAGACAGACTTCTGTTTCCTGTTGGCCCGTAATATTATAGCAGCGCCCAAGGTGAAACACATCCCTGAAGTACTTCTTTTGTCTTTTGCACTCTCTGCCTAATCTGAATCTATGAATCCATGAAGTTGTATATCAATGGATGAAGTGTATCTTAAACCATAGTTTAGCGTCTCATGAATATATCTTAGAACATGCTTTGCAACTATCCAATGCTCATGTTCGAGTTCCACCTAGAACTGGCTTAAGGTGTTTACAACAAAACAAATATCTGGTTGAGTATTTACTAGATACATCAACAACCCAATCAATTTCTAATATAGGGATGGGTCTACTGGATCAGAATCTAAGTCTCTTACTTTTCTTATATCTGTGGTCATAAGAGTGGCCATGGATTTGCAATCCATCATTCCAAATTTCTAAAGAATCTTCACTGCATACTTTCCTTGTCCAAGGAAGATTTCACCACACTTCTGCCATACTTCTAGTCTCAAGTAATAGTGCATGAGACCAAGATCTTTCATATCGAACTCAGAAGCTAGTTCCTTCTTACACTGGGTGATGAGAGACTATGCACTTGTCAAGAATAAGTTGTCGACATATAGCAGTAGAATCACAAGTGCATTGTTCACAACTTTGTAGTAGAGATTTGGATTTACATGACTCTTAGAAAAACCAAGTCTTATTAACTCGCTGTCTATTCTGGCATACCAAACTCTTGGAGCTTGCTTGAGTCCATACATGGCTTTCTTTAATCCGCAAACATGAGTATCTCTGGAATGTACTTCAAAGCCTTGAGGTTGTTCAATGTATACTTCTTCAATTTCTCCATTGAGGAAAGTTGTCTTTACATTCATCTGATCTAGACTCCATCCCATGGAGGCAACAAGAGATATAATGGCTTTAATAGAAGTATATCTGGCAACAAGAACAAAGGTTCCAACATAATCTTCTTCCACCTTCTAGGAGAACCCTCTAGCTATATTTTTTCACGCTTCCATTTGCTGCATGTTTGATCTTATAGACCCATTTTGAAGTTACCAATGATTTTTTTTTGGGTCTAGGCACGATTTCCCACACGTCATTTTTTATGATGGACTAGTGTTCTTCTGTCATGGCTTCTTTCCATTGTTTCTTCTGAGTTGCTTCTTCAAATGTGGTGGGTTCTTCATTTATAAGTTCTGTCATACATGCTGCATAGTTGGAGATTTTTTTGGGCTTTTTGCTTTCTTTGAAGGTGCCACTCGGGGCTTTGAGTTTTTCTGCTTCTTGTAGAGTAGCTTCAAGCCAAGCTGGATGTTTTCTAGTTTTGGGTACAGTAACTGATTCAATAGATTCACATGGTTGCATCAGATGATCAAGTTGTCCTGGTTCTTAGATATGTGCTTTATTCTTTAACCTCTTCATATTCTTCTTCTTCTATGGATTTCTTGAAATTCATCTTCTCATTGAAGATCACGTCTCTGCTGAGTTCAACCTTATGTTGTTATGGGATATAGATTTTGTAGGCTTTGGATGATTCATTGTATCCAACAAATATGCCCATCTTTCCTGAGGGTTCTAGTTTCTTCCTTTTATCCTTGGAGATATGAATGTAAACATGGCACTCAAATATTCTTAAGTATTCCACATTGGGTTTCTTTCCTGAGAAGGCTTATTCTAGAGTCATGTCCTTCAATATGCGTCGAGGAATTTTGTTCTGAACATATATTGTTGTCATGGCTGCTTCTCCCCATAAATACATGGACAAACCTTGATCATTCATTAGTGCCTTCACAATTTTCTCAATGGATATATTCTTCCTTTCTGCTACACCATTTTGCTGAGGATTATGAGGAACGATTAGCTCCCTCATAATCCCTGCAAAAGGCAACAAATTCCTTGGATGTGTCTTCTCCTCCATTATCTGTTCTGAAAATCTTGATTTTCTTGCTTGTGAGGTTTTCTATTTCTGCTTTGAATTCTTGAAACTTGTTGAAAACTTCATCCTTTGTCTTCAGGAGATACAACCAAGTCTTTCTTGAATAATCATTTATGAAGATTACATAATAAAGGGAACCTCCTAGAGAATTGGTTGGCATCGGACTGCAACCATCTATATGTATTAGATCTAGGATTTCCTTATATCTATTATTGCTACTTGAGAATGGTTTTTTAACATTTTTACCAAGAACACATCCTCTGCAAATTCCTTCATGTGTAGATTGTAGTTCTGGTATTCCTTTAACCATCTTTTTGAGGAAATGTAATGCTTGATAGTTAAGATGAACATACCTTCTATGCCAAAGTTCACTGGTATTGACTTCATCATGTACAAGAGCTTCATCATTACGTTCTAGTAGTCTGTATAGTCTCTCTTCATGAGTTCCAATAACTCTAGCATTCACTATGCTGGAGTCTCTAGACGAAGATAGTACTTCAATGGAGTCTCTAAACCAACATAGTACTTCACCATCTATAAAGGATATTCTATTTCCTTTGTCTTCTAGGCAAGATATAGATACAAGATTCTTTTCTAAACCAAGTACATATAAGACATTGTTCAAATGAACATTGTTACATGTTTTCAATTTGATGGAGGCTTGACCAATTCCTTCGACTGGATATGTGTTCTTATCTCCAAGTTCTACCTTGTAGGATGTCTTCTTTTCATTTAGACTAGAGAGTTTAACCTAATCTCCTGTCATATGCCTGGAAGCTCCACTCTCAATTATCCACATGTCATCTTCAAGAGTTTTTGTAAGAGTTGAATAGTGTAGATGATCCATCTTTTCATTCATGATTTCTGTTGACGGTCAAACATTGACTTTGACCCAAAATATCAACCTTGACTTTTTGCCTTCTGAGAGTGCCAATAGGTGTGTTGGACTCAGGCACACTAGAATATCCTCTCGAGTAAGGTGTTCCATCATAAGGTGTTAGGCAAGAGGTTTTAGGGTTTCACAACTACACCTGCTAGTAACCCTCGCGACAGTGCATTAGTAACTGCACCTGTTAGAAACCCTAGTGATAGTTCTTCAACGAGCCTGATAATCTTATGGCTTAGCTTCCTTCCAGTGGTTAGACTGAATGAAGGAGGTGTGGGCCCATGACCTGTTAGAAAAGTGGGTGTGCTCATTTAACCATAGACAATATAATAATATTGTCACCCAACCATATGCACAAATGCCACCCCGAGCACCTTAACCTTGACAAAGAGAAGAATTCCGGTAGGAAATTTGAAATCAATAACCAACCAAGGATAATGCACCAAACAAAGATAACCAAGACTGATCAAAAAGTCCAAGCCAGAAAGACCGATATTACAAGTTGCAATCGCTGCAACTGCAACTACTCTCCAAACTTGTGCACCACTAAATTTCTGTAGTTGCGAGTTGTGTGTACCAAATGAGCTCTGGTGTCCTGTGTTTATATTGCTCCTTCTTAGCTATCTGGGTCGACTTCTCTTTCTGGAGGCTAAAAACTCAGTATTAATTAATTTCTTTAGCAGACTTGTATTCTAGGGTTATGTCCAATGCTTTAGGGTTTCTTCTCGCTTCCTGGAATATTCTAGTCTTGTCAAGGGTTATAAGTGGAGGTTAATACCTCCTATAGCTACCATAATATCAATAGGTAGGTGTGTGTTTATGTTTTGCAAGTATAGGTTGACTTGCTAAGCAAGTTTTTTTTTTCCTCACTGAAAACATCTCAGCTCCACCTCACCAACACACTTCATCAAATCCTTCTTGTAACAAAGTAACGCGAACCATGATCTCAAAACAAGAACTATGGCCCGCAAAAACCCATGTTTTTGCATAAAAAACATGAAAATCAACCCCCAAATAAAAATTGGCGCTACCGGTAGCACCACTTTTTCAAACGGGGTCAAAATTACAATAGTTTTCAAACATGGTCTTAAAAAAAATTACTTAAAATCAACACTTAAATAAAAAATGATGTTATATATATATATATATATATATATATATATATATATATATATAGATAGATAGATAGATAGATAGATATTTGTTTTTTCAAAACGTTAAAATTACAGATAATTTGAAATTGTACCATTAAAACCAAAACCTTAAAATCAACCATCAAATTGAAAAGTACTGCTACTAGCACAAGGTAATACATAATGCCATGAAAATATCACACTATACTTTAAAAATTCAACATCACTTTTTAATATTTTTTACTTTTAATTAAAAAAAGTAAATACAAGTTACATTGAATGAAACATAAATTATTTTTCAATGCTCATTTCTAGTTACCATACAAACATCATATGGATAATAAAAACATAAAATGTTTCATATACTTATTCAGATTGACTCATGGATTCTGAAATACCATCAGAGTCTACATTGTCTTCAGATGAAAGATTGGATGAAGATGTATATGTTCTATACTCTTCTCTATTGTCGATGAATACACCATCTGAGTGTACATGCATGCCCAACATTTCAGATGTCAAAATCCTTTTAGATCTACGACTAGGTTCAACAAACTCCCATCTTGCATTTATTTCTTATGGCAACAACCTCTTGATAATTTCTATTGTATTGGAGCTAAGAGTTTCTCTCTTTGTCAAATTGAAGTCATAAACAAGTATGTCAACATCATCTGATTTTAATAGGTCAGTGCGATAACGAGTTGTATTTTGACCCTTTCTTTTTCTCTTTCTATTGATATGTTTCTCAACCACCATCTCTGGTTTGTACACACATACCAATGCACTTCAATTGCAATAACATTTTCATTTTATTTCTCAATCTTTATAACCTTTGCAATCCATAATGGATAACCATATGGATCTTCAATCACTAAGACTGCAATCATGCTACCCTCCTTAATATCTTGTATTGAACCTCTGTAAAGGTCTTCAATGGCTTCACGTTGTGCACATGACTTTTGCGAACCAATATACATTTCTTTTTCCTCTGTTTGTGTAAACTCAATAACACCTTGAGATTCTTGTTGTTCAACAATGTTTCTTTCTTTGGATTCATTTGACATATTTTGGGACCAATGAAATGGAGTATTAAAAAATGTATCTTCATTTGTTGAGCTTGAAATTATGTCACTTTGACTATTGAAAAAAGACTCCTACCAACATAATCAACAACATCAAAGTACTCATATGTATCTTTAATGGACTTTTTATTTCTTGCAGGCATTTAGAATAATCTACATCTCTATTACGCCTCTGTGCATTATGAATTTCAACCACTGATTGTAAAAACAATAACCTTGATTCAAATATTGGACGATCTGGAATGAACTTAAAAAATGTTAAACCTGATGAAGGCTCCTATTCTGCAGTAGTTAAATAATGGTTTCCCCACATAAGTGTTTTCTCATCAACTTTTTTGAAACAAAATTGATGTTGGAAGCTAATGTCATTAAGCTGCTCAATATATTTTTCTTCACGATGTGATTCTTGAATAAATCTTCACATGTTAACAGTTTCTCCTAATATATGAAAAACAGGCTATGGAATGTATGTTTTCTTAATACATTCAATCAATGATGGTACGCTTCCAACATTTTTCCTCTTCAATGTTACTGAAAAACAATTGAATATTTGATCAATATGATCACGAGTCTGTCCAACAAGAAGAAAACCATTTTTCACCTTTTAAAAGATTCATAGTTCAACACACATGCTTATATATCCAAACACAATTTGATTTTTATTTTTACAACTAGTGTTGTCCAACTGTAGATAGAGAACTTGAGGAAGATTTCCAGACTAGTGAGTGAACACATGATGAATTATGGTGATGGTAAGATTTGCATCGTTATAAATATTTGGAGCTGTGAAGTAAACAATTGGACACATTCTTCCATTGAAAACCATACAACCAACTAAGTGAAACTGAATGAAATTATCTTCCTGTAATTTTTTTGGTGTACGAACAAAATGTGGTAGAAGTGTTTTCTTCTAGTCCATGCCATCAATTATCATACCTAAATATTTGTTTGGAGGATCATAACACTTCTTCTGATGTTTGTACAACTTTTTTCTTTCACTTGATTGTTGATTCCTATGTTATTGAAGTGCTTTGAATATGGAACCTGCACATGACATAAAATGAAAATATTGATCATATGTTTTCATAGTTGATAACTATCCAATTTAAAAAAAAAAAAAATAGTAAATACATACCTCTTTCTGCCCCTTCAGATTTATCTCTTCTTGATTTAAGAGTAGCACATATATTGCAAATCCCCATCCTTGACTTCTTAGGAATACATACATTGTTTAATTGTTTCTTCCATATTCTTGTAAAATATGCATATGTAATAAAATTACCATTTCCTTTAACACCTTCAACATATCCTTTGTACAAGTTGTAGATTTCCCTCATCGAGAAATTATCTGGAATATGTATTGTGTCTCTATCTGACATACACTCTCCATGTTTGGAAAATAAGTCACTCATCCATGACAATGTAGTGTTTGTTAATGGCCCACTCTCTCATCCATGATGTACCTTTGAATAAAATGAAGGATCTTTTTCCAACCATGTCTGGATTCTTGATAGATGAAGATTACCAATTGAGTGAATTTTTTTGAAAGCCTTTTTGCAAAGTAAAATATTCCCAATGCAATAATCATATCCTGTCTTGGTGGATATCATGCACCCCATCAAATATGAATTTTGCATGCTCTTATTCATTGACAAATATGTCTTCCTTTTATTCAAGGCATACATGTAGTCCTTACTTTTCAAACATTTCTTTTGACAACATTCACTTGAAATCAATTCACTTATGAAAATTGATTTAGTGAGAAATTCTTTCCTAGACCTTGTATAACTAGAATGATTTGGATTGATATAAAAAGGTCTATTCCTGGTCCTAGAAACAATGTTTCTTTGCAATGTCTCCACTATTTCATCATCCTCACTAGAAGGATTTTCCTCATCAACAGAATGAATATCAAGCAAAATATTGTCAGGAGAATGAACAAGAGAATGTCGATCACCTTGATTTGTTGTAGCTGAATGATTGAGAACATGATATTCATTCCTAGTTCCATCATTATATTCATTGATAATCTCGTTGATGAGATAAATATCAAAATCACTAGAAAAATGATTACTATCCTCACCAATGTCATTGGATCTTCCATGAAAATATTCACTTAAAGGAAAATCATCATCACCCTTAAGACTATCAATGCCATTAAGATCCTCACTTCGAGAAAATTTTCCATCATCGTCATCGGTACCTTGAAAATCCTCATTTGGAGGAAAATCATCATCAACATTGTGTCCACCATTGACATAATCATCTCCACTGCTTTCAAAATCCCCACTTGAGGGAAATTCTTTATCACCCTGCTTAGTGCCTTGAAAATCTTCATCAATATCTTGAAAATCCTCACTTGGAGGAAAATCATCATCATCAACATTGTTGCCTTTAAGTTTCTCACTCAGGAAATAATGTCCACCGATGGAATAATCATTTTCACCAATTTGAAATTCCCCACTTGAGGAAAATTCTTCATCATCCTCATTACTGGCTTGAAAATCCTGACTTAGAGGAAAAGCTTCATCATCCTCATCTATACCTTGAAAATTCTCACTTGGAGGAAAATCATCATCACCAACATTGCTTCCTTTAAATTATCCACTCGAGAAAGACTGTCCACCATTGCCATAATCATCGTCACTACTTTTAAAATCCCCACTTGGGGGGAATTCTTCATTATCCTCATTCGTGTCTTGGAAATCCTCACTTCGAGGACAATCTTCATCAGTACCTTCAAAATCCTCACTTGGAGCAAAATATTCATCAATACCTTCAAAATCCTCACTCGGAAGAAAATCATCATCACCAACATCGCTGCCTTTAAGTTCCCCACTCGGAAAAGAGTGTCCACCATTGTCATAATCATCTTCACTGCTTTTAAAATTCCCACTTGAGGGAAATTCTTCATCATATTCATTGGTGCCTTGGAAATCTTCATCGGTACCTTGAAAATCCTCACTTGGAGGAAAATTATCATCCCAATCATTTAAATGCTGATTATAGTCTCCACTTCGAACTACATTTTGATTATTTTCATTACTATTAAACTGTTGAATAGATTGATCACCATCATGTTCCTCCTCTTTATCACCAGTGCCTTCAAAGTCCTATGATTTAAGACTTTCTCGAGGAACATGCTGAATAACATTGCTTGCACTATGATAAAACTTTTGACTAGCTGAAAAATACGACACCTCATTTGCATTACAAGCATTCCCATCGCATTTTCTAGTTTCAAAAGAAGAGGTATGCAAACAATTTGTTGATGCTTGAGAAACAAAATCTTCTTTATTTGATGAAGCCATCAATTCTCACTAAGAACATAGAATGATACAAATGCTCACCCTCCCAATGACAATCTTATAAATTGCAGAATGATCTTTTCCCTCTAAAATCCCCCCCCCAAAAAAAATTCCCTCCAAAATTCCCCCCTCAAAATTTTCCCTCTAAAAATTTTCCCCCAAATTTTTCAGTTTATTATTTTCCCTTAAAAATTAAAAACAACTTTTACTCTTTTATTTCATTATTTACTTGTTAATTACAATATTTTTCATGTTTGTTTATTTATCTAACATTCATTAAACATAGTGATGATCCATATAATTTTAAGTATATATGTAGACAATCTTCTCCATTTTTATTTATCCCACATTCGTTATACTAACAATAATTTATATCATCCGTGTTGTATATACACAGTTTTGTTTTGTCTTTTTACATTGCGTGGAATCTTGTGCAATATTCATTAAATAATTTGGAGCAAGCTACAAGAGAGAAACATTGATAAGACATTAGAAGAGAATCTAATATTTTAGAGGTTAGTTATTTTTTAAATTCTTACCATTTACCAAAAATTCATTTATAAGATCATCTTTGAATCTCATAATATTTTTTCGTGCGAAAATTATAAAAACCATAATTTTTTTTAGATGTTTTTTAATAAATTGAGACCTTTTTCAAATAAATTTTAATAAAATTCTAAAGATTTTTTGAAAAAGAAAAAGAAAAAGAAAAAAAAAAGGCTAATTTAGGTGTAGTTTTTAGAAAAAATTACTCTTTTTATTGTTTTTTAGTAAATTTTTTATAGTTTTGGCCCATTGTGGTTACTGGGCGGAATGCCGCTCCCATGCAAGACCGTGATTTGGCCTACAGGGGCACTCAAGATGATGCCCAAAATCACCCCAGCCCCTGGCGACCAAGCCCCAGGCGTGCGCCCAAGGGCTTGGCCGTGGGGGGGGCTGGGGTGATGCCCGACATCGCCCAAGCTTGGCCGCGGGGCTGGCCCCCCGCATCCAAGCCTTGGGTGCTTCCATGGCTTGTCCGCGAGGCTAGTTGGGGCGATGTCCGACATCGCCTTAGCCCCCATAAGCCAAGGCTTGGTCCCAACATCGCCCCAGTAACTCCATGGGTCAATTTTATTTTTTTCAACTTAGTTCTTTTCTATTTCCACGAAAAAAAAATGTAATTCTATTCATCCAAAGAGAACCAAATCACGTTTTGTAGGTTCCTTGAGCACGACCCAACCATGGGTAAAGTGATTAGAAAAATAATCCCAAAGGGTCCTAGAAGCTGACTAATAAGCCACAAATAAATGTACAATAAATGAGTTGGGAACAATTTGAAGTTGGAGAACAACCATTGAAGTACAAGAAAACCATGTTGGTTGTGAAGCTTGATTATCTTCTTGATTCATAGGTTTATTTTAGCCGTGCTTGGACCCCATTCCCTAATGGGGGGGTGTGGGGCGGGGGATTCCCCCCCCACAACTATCGCCAGGGGGGTCAAGGTGGGGTAGTGAAAATTTTTATAGCCACCCTCTAGAGGGAGATTCGGGGGTAGTGCCCTCGAAGCGAAATTTTGGGAAAATTTGCCTTGTAAAATATTGTAATTTCGTAGTCAATCTGAACCATTCATTACAAGGACACAAATTTGATGGTAGAAGTTATTTTAAGGTTTTTTTTCCCTAGAAGAAAACCCTCTCTTATGAGGGAATTATATTGCGACTGTGTATTATCACGAATATTGTATTCTGAGAGAGGAGACTGTGAGAGAAAAAAGAGGAAGTTATAGCGGGTGTGTTGTATCCCTTCATTTTGTTGGATAATAAAAATGAAGGAACCGACAATTTCTCTAGTGGACGTAGTCCACACTGGGTGAACCATGTATATTTGTGTCTCTATTGTATTCTGTATCTTTTGTGTTTTATTTCCGCATTTGTTTTATTTTATTGCTATGCGATCCTGCTTTTATAACAAAACCCTCCATGAGAAACATGTCGAGAAATGAATCCCAAACAAGACCCCAGAAGCCAGAAGGACCAGACCAGACCATAGTGATATGAAGCTCTCATATCAATCAAAACCAAAAGGAAATAACACTAAAGAAGACCCCATCCTACAAACACTAGAAAAATAGAAACCAAAGAGATGCACGCCCTCTAAAAGGACCTCAAAGTGTCAACACATCAACATTGCACGCCCTTATAAAGGACCTCAAAGCACTGGCCATACCCCCCATTTGATATGAGGAGGAGAGAGCCACCAACACCCTCCAGAAGGGCCCCGATCTGAGCATACATCAAACCATGAGAAACCAACATAACCAAAGAGAGGGACCACAAACAAGAGTGGGAAAACCCCAAAAGAAACCTTGCTGAGAGCAAGCATCTATGAAGGCCTCCAAAGAAAACCCAGAAGCAGGACAGACCGGGTCAAAGTGACATACATTCCTCTAAAAAAGAGAGGATCCAAAAACCTAAATCCCAACTTCCAATATTCAGAGCTTGACATCAATAACTTTGAATCTAGAAGCATAGAACAAAGGGTATACATCAAACCCTAAAAATGCCCCCAAACTAGAGAGGGCAAACATAAAGAGACAACATAGACGACTACCAAAAGAGAGGGGCCACCCACAGAGAAAACTGGGAGTGAGAAGAAATGGCCTCAAAAA
>ML808819.1:67559-78153 GCA_009831015.1 Picea engelmannii
AAGACTTCAAATGGTCCACAATAGCGGGGTGCCAACTTAGCACATGTTCCCATTCTCAGTGAACTCCTCTTTGGTTTCCCTCGTAGATACACATGATATCCCACTTTGAATTCTCGACGAGTTCTCTTGTTGTTTGCATAGCTCCTTTTCCCGTCTTAAGCTACTTTCAGATTCCACCTTATCTCAATCATCATTTGTTTCATTTCCTTTAACAATTTTGGTCCGAGTGTAATTTTGTCCATCAGACTGTCCCAACTAATTGGAACTCTACAATTCCTACCATACATAACCTCTAATGGGCTCATCTTCAAGGATTCATGATAACCATTATTGTAGGCAAAATCTACCAGGGGTAGATACACTTCCCATTGCTTGGGTTGATGCATAACATGCGTCCTTAACATGTCTTCTAGCACTCTGTTCACTCTTTCAATTTGACCATTTGTTTCAGGATGGTAGGTCGTACTAAACACCAATTATGTTCCCAAGTCAACAAACAAGTTTTTCCAGAAACTTGAAGTGAACTTCACATCTCTATCCGAGATTATGGTCTTGGGTAGACCATGTAACTTGAAAATTTCCTTCATAAAAATGTTAGTAACATATATGGCCTTAAAAGTAGATTTGATAACGATGTAATGAACTTCCTTTCTCAGCTTATCTACTACAACCATTATTACATCATGTTGCTTGATTGTCTTGGGAAAACCAGTAATAAAATCCATATAAATTGTTTCCTATTTCCATTATGGAATAGGCAAAGGCTGCAATATCCCAACAAGATGTTGGTGCTCAACTTTCACCTGTTGACACTCCAAGCACTTAACAATGTATCGAGTAATGTTCCGTCTCATCCTTGGCTAATAGTACATCTTCCTTACTATTGTTTCCATCTTTTGATAATCAAGGTGACCCACATAAGGTCTCTTATGGAACTCATCCATAATCAAGTGTCTCAAATATGCTAAAGTATGTTGTTATACAACAAAAAATTATCAACCACAAGCTGGTATCCTTCATATTTCTTTTCCTTGGGTTCTTGTTGTAACTCTTTTCTCACTTGGTTGAAGAACTCATCTTCGTGCAAGAGAGTTTTAATCCTCCGCTTGATATCAGATTCTCCTACACTTGTCGCTGCTAAGTGTACTATCTGTACACTCCAACTAAGTGCATCTGCCACTCCATTTTCCTTCCCTTTAATGTGTTTGATTTCAACATCAAACTCATTAATTAGCACCATCCACTTGTCTTGTCTAGTATTCAACCTTGGCTGATCGAATAAATACTTCAGACTACAGTGGTTTTTCATCAAGACAAACCTTCTTCCTAGCGAGTGATGCCTCCACATCTTCAATACATGCACAATTGTTGCAAGCTCCAAATCATGGGTAACATACTTCTGTTCATTTTCATTTAGCTTTCTTGTCTCATAATAGATCACTTGCCCTTATTTCATAATAACTCCACCGAGTCCTTCTTTGCAAGAATCAATGCAAACCAATAAATCATTTTCGGGGTCTATAATCTTCAAAACAGGGGCATTAGTCAAAATATGCTTCAATTGTTGAAAGCTAGCTTCACATTCTATTGACCATACAAATCTCTTCCCTTTCCTCTGTAACAAAGTAATGGGATTACCAATCTTGGAAAATCCCTTTATAAACCTTTTGTAGTACCCAACCAATCCCATGAAAGATCTTACCTTTGTCACACTATTAGGGACATGTTAATCCATGATTGCCTTAATATTCTTGGGATCTACTTCCACTCCTTCTGCAGAGGTTACATGGACTAAATACTGGATTTGCTTTTGAACGAAATCACACTTGCTAAACTTAGAATACAACTGGTGCTCTCTCAACACTTGTAGCACCATTCTCAAATGTCCTTCATGATCTTCTCTAGTCTTGGAATACACCAAAATGTCATCGACAAACACTAAGACAAACTTGTCCAAATATTTGTTGAGCACACTATTCATTAAACACATGAAAGTGGCTAGTGAATTGGTGAGTCCAAATGGAACCACTACAAACTATTAGTGTCCATACCTTGTTATAAAAGATGTATTATGGATATCCACATCCTTAATCCCGACTTGATGATATCTATACCTCAAATCAATCTTTGAGAAAAATGCAACTCCTCTGAGCTGATCGAGGTCATCAATCCTGGGTAAAGGATACTTATTCTTGATGGTCATATTGTTCAATTGCATGTAGTCAATTCATAGTCTCAAAGTGCCATCTTTCTTCTTTATAAACAAGGATGGTACTCTCCATGGGGATACATTCAGCCTGATGGGCTAGTACTCCCCATGGGGATACATTCGGCCCAATGTAACCTTGATCCAACATTTCCTTTATTTGTACCTTCAACTCCACCAATTCTTGTGTACTCATCTGATAGGACACTTTTGATGTCGGTACTACTCCAAGAACAATATAACTCCTCTGAGTTTATCAACGAGGTCATCAATCCTAGGTAAAAGATACTTATTCTAGATGGTCATCTTGTTCAGTTGATTTAGGAGGATATAGAACACTAAAAAATTGTTAGTCCCAAATGCTGATGAAGATGAATCCATTGCGTAGATCTCGACAAGAGCTTTCCAACACAATTTGAACGAGCTCAAATGGATGTCATATGAGAAAGTTACAAACTTCTAAAGCTTTGGTCAAACAAATAAAAAGGGGGTGCCATGTGGCATCCATGGAAGGATGACACGTGGCAATACAAAAGGATGACACATGGAAATACGATAAGTTGACATTTGGAAGTACAAATGACACATGGGATGTATGGCACTGATGTGGCAGGTACAACGATGATGTGGCATGCTGATAGGGTAGGTGACTATGCAGGTTATGTGGTGGTGACATGGACCAATCAGATTGGCCAATGTTGGCTTAAAGGAATCCAAAATGTTTGTTAGGTTGATGGGAATCAAACCCATGACCTTGGCGGAAATGTTCCAACGGAATAACCGTTGGAACAATGTTTGCAATTGAAATGCCAACGAGAATTATTATATTTAAAGTTTATATTGTAACAAATGCCAAAGGGGGGAGACATTCGTGGGTTTGACCCCGCGACCTCCGCCCATAAATGTGCCAACAACCAACCATCCCAATCATTATGCCATATAATTCATCGGTGAATTCAAACAACAAAATCTTATTTAATCACTTTTTAATTGCCAAACCAAATATTAAATGGGGTCGGGTGGGTTTGAACCGCGAACCCCCACTACTTCATCATTGTGGAAAGGAGAATTCAGATGCCAAAGTCTCGGGCCACATTGATTTTATATGGAGTTTTGTATTATGTAAAATCTCTTATGTATTAAAGTTTTCAAGGTGTGATTTAGTGCATAGAAAACCCACAAACATTTTTTATGAAAGGGGTTTTCATTGATGTACTTTTGGGAAAGGAAAACTTTATGTGGTGAGAACTTCATGAGAGAATTCTTGTAAAGGATTTTGGAGAAGTGTGTTGAGTCGTCATTAACTCAAAGCAAGTTAATTTGGTGATGTTGTATATTGCGTCATTGGGCATTTTTGAGAAACATATAGAGTGTTTATAGTCAAAAGAATCGTTTTTATGAGGCGACGCCGATTTTGACAGTTACACTTGTGTTTTAGCAGCAGATCATAAGTTCATAAGTCGGAGTCATATTTAAGAATTTTTTAGCATCAATAAAGCGGTCTCTCATTGGAAGCGGACCCGAAGACGTATCCCAAGATGGGTGAAATCCGTTATCAACTCATATAAAGTGCCTTGATTTTTGCTGTTAATATTTCTCTCAAGTTCAACATTGTTTTCTCCGCAAGTTATTTAACAATTAATGAGTTTTGGATAAGTAAGCGTATTCACATGATATTTTCAAATAGTCAAAGACTGTCAAAATTCCCAAATTTGATCGGATGCTAATGTATGATTAAGAACTAATTTGACATCTAAGGATTTTAGGATCATCAGCTGCCTGTAGTCAATGCATAGTCTCAAGGCACCATCTTTATTCTTTACAAACAAGGTTTGTGCTCCCTATGGGGATACACTCGACCTGATGTAACCTTTATCCAACGTTTCCTTTTGTTGTACCTTCAACTCCACCAATTCTGGGGTGCTCATCCGATAGGGAACTTTTGATGCTAGTACTACTCTAGGAACAAGATCTATTGAAAAATCAAGATCTCTTTTCAGAGGTAGTCCAGACACCTCTTCTGGAAACACATCCTTAAACTCCCACAACACAAGGTGATATTCAACCTTTAGCTCCCTTCCTTCTGTTGAGTTAAGTACTTGTATGACATACAAGGGACACCCTTTTCGACTGAACTTCTTAAGCTTCAATGCTGATATATGTCTTACTAAAACTAGCTTCCGAATGCCTTGCAAAACTCTTGCATTGCCTTATTCATCTTTGCATTCTTAAGTCTTCTCATAACAATTTAATTTTGCCTTGTGGGAATCTAGCCAATCCATACTTAAAAATGAATCATATGAGTCGAGGGGTAGGATATTCAAGATATTCTAAGTCTGCAGTTCACTCATCTCAAATGGATAGGTTTCTATGACCTCAACCACCTTTCTCTTAGTCCCCGTGGATAACTGAACCAACCATTCTCTTGCATATTTCTTCCTCTGTAAGACACATGCTTCAACAATTTGAGGTGAGACATAACTAAGGTTAGATCCAAGGTCCATTAAAAGAGAAACAAGTTGCCTAGCAATAATACCTTACAGCTCTACCACAAAAGCTTGGTGGTCTGTTTGTCGATTCTCCACAGTTGCATATATCCTTGGCACACTTTTGGCCACATCATTGATTGTAGTTTCTTCCTATACATGATACATCTTTTCACTGTCATGCTGACTATGAGGACAATCCTTCAACATGTGGGGTTCTCCACAACCCCAACATTGTAGAGGCCATTTCTTTGGCTCCTCTACTCTTTCTCTTGCCTGCTCTACTAGCTTATTTCCACTTTGAGATGGAAAGTTCTGCTGATGTACACTTCTGCTTGGCTGACAAAACTCTGCACCCTTTATTGGATTCTTTTATGGAAAGGACTTGAATCCATTCTTCTGAAATCCACTCTTGTATTTTATTTTCTACTCTTTCGAAGGCTCCTGCTTGTGTTTAGACTAATCATAACAACACCTGGCCTTCCAAATAGTGTCCTCCAATGTATTGAGCTTATCAAACTCAATTCTGTCTCGATAGGACTGTGGAAATCCAATGAGAAAACACCACACTCTTGCTTTCGCATCCTTGAGGTAAGGGACATACCTCAACAACTCCATAAATCTCTTGGCATACGAATCCATAGTAAGTTGTCCCAACTTATGCTCATGGAATTCCTTGATTTTTTCATCATAATACTTCTCTAATAGGTATGCCTTTCATAAGTGTTTTTCACACTGCTTCCAGGTCAGTTTTATTTCCTTCAGTTCTTTGATTTCCTTGAGGTCTTCCCACCATATGGAATCTCCTCTATGTAAGTTAAAAACGACAATCCTTTCCTTGGTATTCTTAGAATAACTATGTACCTGAAATTACTTTTTCAAACCAAACAACCATGCCTCAACTTCATCTCCTTTCTTAATCTCTCCATCGAATGTAGGCGACCTAGCCTTCTTGAACTCTTCAATCAGAGAAATATGTGAATGTATCTTATTTTTCTTCTGAGGGACACTCGACTCTGTGCCACCACTGGACAATTCCATAGAATTAATATCCCTATTGGATGACTCCGTGGAGACACTTCCACCAGACCTTCCCTTCTTGGCATCCCGATGCCTATTCTTTAAAGAAATTCTTCCCACATTGTTGTGACTTAATCCATGTCTTTGGGCATATAAAGGGGTTTTCAACCTCTCTAATTGCTGCAACTTTGCATTACTAGGGCCTTGCTGCAAATGATTTTGAATCACTGACAGACTTTGCAGTAATACTACATTCAATTCTTCCTATTTAGCTTGAGCTCTCATGAGCCTCTCATTATTTGCCTTCATACTTCTGACGGTGGCCAATAAATCTGGATGGGTTTCTCTATCCCTCCGACCATCATATTTATCATCTATGAGGTACGAGGTGTATTCCATGCTGCGCTGCACCATTCACCTTCTTTTTGTTTTTTAGTACTTCCTACACAATAAAACGACGATACATTCTTAGCCATTACATTTATCAACATCATAGAATGAATTATTGGCATAAAAAAACTTTTTTAGACAATTTTAAGCGACCTTGGAGACCCATTCAAGCCTAGAGTTTGAACTCAGCTTTGATACCACTCTGTAACACACCCGATCCCCTAATCCTCACCTAGGCTAGTGGGATGTTGGTTTTTCTTTTCCTTTATCATGACATGCTATCAAATTCATCATTTGTTTAAGTGAATACTTCTCTTATCACAACTTAATGATATTAACTCTTATTAATTAATTCTCAGAGAAGTTTCTCTACAAAGTTTAATAAGGTGATCATGTGTCCATATGCCCTCAATTGGACAACCAAATTTACTCCTTTCCCTTAAATCAACGATCTGTGGATGTTCAGATTCATTCCCATCAGAATGCTCAGTCACCTAGGTTGATTTCCTAGGATCGACAGTGATATATCAATGGTTCATCCTCCAGAATCCAATAGTCCTCAGACCCGAGGTTCCAATGGCTACAATTATGTTGGAATCTCTACCCACTTGACGATTACTCTCCACTTAAACGCTCATTCCATGTACTAACTAAAGGGACCCAAAAAATCTATGACTAAGATTAAATCTCTCCCACTCACCAATCAACGATCCTCCTCTATCCTTGAAGTCCCTCCCCATCAAAGAATCTCCTTTATGGTTCGATGGACCACTCCGAATATCTCACTCTGACCACACACACTTCAACAGATCGAACAATCCTCGTTCATTTCACTTGACGATCTAGGTTTACTCGGATAACACAACCACATGATGGTTAGGGTTCTAAGGAAAATCTCCTCAGGTCAAACCATGTTAGATCCAATGGTCGAGATATCATGAGACACCTTCTGATGGATCTACATTCCTTAGAGTCATAGTCATCAGACTCCTATCTCATCCCTCCTTCTGGAACTTCGATGACCCTTCTTCCAACAATCTCATAACTGGATCTAATGGTCCAGTTCTCATTGTTACAACTCTTTGAAATATCAACGGTCCTAGTTGACTCTGAGATTTCATTATCGGAGTTCCAATACCACCTCACCCTTGGTCAATCCGATGGTAGTACCTTCCTACCAACGGTCCATATTTTATTGCTTTGCCGAATCAACAACTACAAATCCCCCAACACAAAACGTTGGTTTTCTTCTTGGAAACAATTTGAAACTAGACTATCTATTTCAGGGTTCCTTCTAAGTCTTTTTTTGAGTCCCTCTCGGTTCTCAAGAGTTCTGGAACTCTTATGAGGCCAACTAAGGGTCTTTGACTTCTTCAAGGTAAGTTCTTGCACATATTGTAAGTTTTCCACTTAAATCAGTTGGTGATCTCAGGGATTATTAAGGATTCTTAACCCATACAAATACCTCCCAGACACTGAGGCACTTTTGGTGTCTGCCGAATGAAAATTTTGTCCATATCTTGTAAACTTTCCTCTTAAAGACTGACATTCCCTCAGGACACAAGATCCTTTTTTCCTCAAAAGGAAATTCATATACTAGGCCATTCCAATAATTTTCTAAGTGAAGGTTTTGTCCATATCTTGCAAACCTTCCTCCCAAGCTACAAGATCCTCAGGGACACATGCTACCCATACATATTCATTCCATGATTCAATAGATTAAGCAATGAAAACAACAAGCATAACTCATTTTACTCAGAAATTCAACTTATCAATTACAAACATTCACATTTCCCTTTTAAATCAGACAAACACATGTTTACATCATTAACACATAGTAAACAGGTCAAATTAAACACTTATCTATCCAAATAAAATGTCAACAACCAACTGACTAAGAGAGGATGACTTTGCTTCCAACCTTAGGCCACATTGTAGAGTATTGTCTTCCTACATTATTCCATTCCTGTTCCAAGCCATGATACCACAAGGGGAATGATTCAATGGGTTTCCAAACTTTGAATGATCCAGGAAGGTTACTCTCCTTCCTCCACTGATAAAGCATAAATTGTCCTCTTCCCACTAGGCTAAGGGTTTCCATAGGTTTATTAGGTAGTTTATCAATTGGATTTCATATGCATAAGGGATTCCCTTCTTTGTTATACAATCCCTCAAAAATCTTCCCTTACCAATGTTGGTTTCTTTCCAGTAAGTACCAAGGCACAACCCTTTATAGATCCAGTATGGATCTGAGTCTTCTCTGTTTTAGGGTGATCACCAATGCTTGGGACGAGCTTCCTATTTTCTTCAAGGAAAGATATTTAATTTCTTCTCTTCTTCAATCTGTTCCAATGAACATCTCTATTCGCTGTGTCATTACCTGTGAGTCTGTTGCTGACTTACTTTTCTCTGCATGCCCTGCGTTCTACATACTTCTCTTGGTGATCACACTATTTTTCCTATGCGTGCATGCTCTTCTGGTGGTGTTTTTCCATGTTTTACCTCTTCTTCCAACAATACTTGGGATTCTCGTGACTTTTGTCAAAAGCAATCTCCAGTCAGGGATCCAAATTCTTGAAGGGGCATTCCAAGGGATGTACTCCTGTCAGGTTTCCAATTGACCATTGCCTCTTTAAGATATCGAAGTTATTAGTAGTATTCACTTCCTCAACCACCAACCATGTCTTCCATAACTGGTCACATGGCTCCATGCATGTATGGGTACGCTAATAGGTGTGTGTTTATGTTTTGTAAGTATAGGCCGACTTGCTAGGAAAGTTTCCTATTTCTGCACTGAAAATATTTCAGCTCACCTCACCAACTCACTTCATCAAATCCATCTTCATCAATTCCCGCTTGTGTATCATGCCCAATAATTTCAAGTTTTTTCCCTCTTACTCAACTATCTGGTGTTTTTCATTAATCAAAACAAAATTACAAGCTTCGTAATCACATTATATGAAGTCTTAGTATAATTACAATCATGGGGGAAAACATGGTGTTACAACAACAAACTCAAAATGACCAAAATGCGTCTTAAACACTGTCTTAGGAATGCCCTCTTTTCTAATTCCCAACTAATGATATTTGATATCAAATTGATCTTTGAAAACACAATTTCCCCTTTCATTTCATCAAAAAAATTAACAATCCTAGGAAATTAATATTAGTTACTTGTGGTGGTTGCTTTGTTCAATTGTCGATAGTTGATGCAAAGCCTCCATGATCCATATTTATTCTTTACAAATATCATTGACACTCCCCATGGTGTTATGCTTGGACAAATAAATCTCAAGTCTAACCATTCCTGGAGCTTCTTTTGAACCTCTCGCAATTATGGGCTGGTCATGTGATAAGGAGTCTTCAAAATAGGCTTAGTGCCTTGTTTGAGTTCAATCATGAACTCAAAAACCTGCCTTGGCGGTAGTCCAAGGTTTTTTTTTGGAAACATGCCCATTTTTTCCAATAATACATGATATTGAACCACATCCACTATATCATTCTTCTTATTCATAGCTATAACAGTGTACAATTTGCAACCCTTTGTAAGACTCTTTAGTTGCAATGCTAAAATAAACCTCAAAGATATTCCACAATGTCATATGGGCTTCTAATCATAGGGTCCCCATGTGGTAATGTACATTGATACTTGGGTAACACATACCCCAAGATCAACCTTGTAATTTTTAACTAACTTCCCTACCCCTTGTTTAACACCATAGGCCATTTTTCCTAGGTTGAAATCTTCCTAAATAATTTTTTTGTCATGCTTGGATCTATTAATAAAGAAAAAACATACACCATTAATATTCCCGGTCGTCTCAAGCACTATAGATTGGTGCTCATCCTGAAAATTATTCACCATTGTATGATTCATGTGTGCTCTACCCAAATCACCAACATTTCCGTGACTTTGGTCATGACCAACTCCTCTATTTACATGTGGACATTCTCTTTGAAAATGTAGCTCTCGACATGTCCAACACCCCCTCCCTATTAGGAGGTTGACTCCATTTGCTAAACCGTGTAAAGGTAGATCCGCTAATTTATTGAGTTTGTTGCAATCTAACACCACTTTTTTGCATCGATGGCCTTTGACCTTTAGGCTAATGTATTTGGGTCCCCATCACATGCCCCCTCGATGCATCATTGCACCTTGTCATTGATCTAGGTGTACTGAATAAATGAGAACCACGTCTCTATCCTCCTAAACCTACAAGTTTATATGGTCTCGGCTTACCATTCCCCATGATTTCCTCCTTCATTATGATAGCCCTGTGTACTACATCATGCAAAATGTGGGGTGTCAATATTTGAACTTTTGACTTAATGCTATAATTCAGCCCATAGAAAAACTTGTTGACCCACAATTTCTTTGTGTTCAATTGTGGTGCACACCTCAATCACTACATAAATCTAGTCTCATATTTTGGCATTGACTTGTCACCATGTCAAGAGTTGAACTCATTGACAACTGCCTTTCAATAAACTC
>ML808819.1:78677-92764 GCA_009831015.1 Picea engelmannii
ATGACATATACATATGCATAAGATTCATTCAATGATATTTTAAACAATGCAATTACAAATGGCTTACATTCAATTTCACAGTTTTTAAAAATGTCTTAATGCAATGTAATCATACAATTGGATAAAATACAATGAAATATGTTCAATTACATAAATAGACAAGATAAATTTCAACCTACAATTACTCAACCTTTGTTGGTCATCTAATGTCCATTTTTCTACTCTCTATGGTAGTATTACAAATGTTTTTAATAGGGTACTAATAGTCCTTTTACCAATGTAACATTTTTTTTTTCAAATATCAAAATTCCCTCAAAATATGAATAGTGTGATTGCTAAAAGTATTTTTTTTCAACTCATTAAGAGTCAAATATATCTAGTCCTTCATAGTGATATTCCTAATAACAAGAAATATAAGAGTTTTAATAAAACTTGGTCAATAATATAACCTAGTAAATGTTTCCAATGCATTCAAAAGTCTCTTTCTATACAAGTTTTCCAAGTATAAACACAGATGACATGGATTGAAACACAATACAAAGCATGATCCCTACCCTTAAACAATTATTCTTATTATGATCCTTTATCAATTATTCAACATCTACAACTGCAATCCATTGTGACAATACCACTAACCTATCTACATTTTAACTATAAACATACAGGTAAGATATCAAAACATAAGCCATGATATATATGTCTAGCAATATTCAAACCAAATCAAATCAAAATTCTCTATCATATCATTCAAAAGTGTCTGTAAACCAACTAGGTCATTCTTTTGACCAGAATGCCTTCAAATAATAAAGTCAAAGCAAAAGAGGGCACTACACCAATCATCTTGCGGAATGGAAATAACAAAGCAATGCCTCAATGTTATCTTCTTTCTTTGGAAACAAATCAACCACCGCTTTCTCTTTCTTGTTTTGAGATAATTTCAAAGTGATAACCTAGCATCTTGGTGACCCACTTTTGTTGTTTTCTAAACTCAATCGTTGTTCCAAGAAGTACTTTAGGCTATCAAGATCTATTTTAGACTTGAAGTGTCTATTCATTAGCTAAGGGAACCATTTATCAACAACACGTATTATGCACAACATCTCCTTTTCATAAACGGGTTTGAACAAAAGTTATTTTCTTTAAGTTGATGGCTTTCAAAGGCAAAGGGCCTTCATTTTTGCATGAAAACCACAATAATGCCATGCCTTGATGCATCACACTCCACAATAACGATTTTTGTGAAGTCAAGCAAATCCAAGACTAGAGTGCTAGACATGAACATTGTAAGTTTATTCTCTAATAGTTTTAAGGCTATGTCAATCTTTTGTACATGTTCTCCCCAAAATTTGTCACAAATTAATATATCATAAAAAACATCAACACAATTTTTTTATAAAGGGCTTGAAAATAGAGTTCACCAAGATTTAAAATGTGGAAGGTGCATTAGTAAGCCCAAAAGGCATTTCCAGAAACTCATAATGACCTCCATGTGTTTTAAAGTTTGTTTTGGGGTTGTCTTCTTCCCTCATTCAATTATGACGATACCTTGAATAGAGATCCAATTTCACTGCTCCCTACAATTCATCTAATAATTGATAATGATAAGAATAAGAAACTTATCTTTAATGGTGATCTTATTAAATTATATATATTTTGGACACACACGACATGAGGAATCCCTTTTGTAAACCATCACCAATGGTGAGAGAAAACACTTTGGCTAGATCAAATGAGGCTAGCCTCTAGCATTTCTTGAATCATATGCTTAATCTCACATGTCTGGGCATAGGGATATCTGTAAGGTTGGATGTTATGAGGAAGGATTTCTGGGATGAGTTGAAAAGTGTGATCGTGATCTCGAGTTAGAGGAAGACCTTTCAACATCTCAACAAGTACCTTGGAATTGTTGTTGATAACTCTTTGGAGATCCAAGGGCACAAAAGGATTAGATGTTTGAACATCTAGTGATCACAATTTTTCAATCACTCTTATTTATCATTTTTTTTTTAAACTTTATGATGTTGTTGGAATTGATCACTTTATATGGTTTCTCGTGCATACCTCCAAGATAATTTTCTTGCTTTTCATGAAAATCTCATCACAATTTTCAAAAAATTCATAGTCATTGTTCCCAACGTTTTTAACCATTGCACCCCTAAGACACATTAGAACCACCCATTTGATTGCAATCAAACATAGTTATTGACTTGATAAGAACTGTGACCTCAAAACAATAATTGTACCTCTAAAAACCCATATTTTTGTGTCAAAAACGTCAAAATCAACCCCCAAATCGAAAAGTTATACTACTATTAACGCCATTTTTTAATGTTAAAATACAACATTTTGCAACCACATTCCTAAAAAGCCATAACATTTGCTAAAATAACCCTAAAATCAATCCCCAAATAAAAAATTGGTGCTACCAACAACACCATTTTCACTTTTTTTTAGGATTTAAAATTACAACTTTTTAACTCATACGCTTAACAACCGACACTATTGCAACAAAAACTAGCACCCTTTTTTGGGGGGTTAAAATTACAACATTGTAGAAACAATGACCTAAAAAATATGTACCATTGCAAACAAAACCTTAAAATTAACACTCCTTTAAGGTTAATTCGTCACTTAGAAACACTTTTTTTTAGGGTTTAAATATTAATAGTTTTAAAATTATTTTGGTACTGTAGTAGCACCAATATCACTATATATATCAATACCTTTAAACTAAAATACAAACAATTCCATGACAATATCACTCCATTTAAAATTTTTGAGGAGACCAATTCGATCAAGTTCTTCAAAGATTACCAATTCGATCAAGTCCTTCAAAGTTAACACCATCCTCCATCCAAATGTTTTGAGAAAGAGGAAATCGATCAAGTCCCTCATAATTATCAACTTATCACTAACATCATCCTCATCTTTCATCACAATACTCCAAGAAAAAGAGAAAAATACCACAAAGTTTTCCTTCTAAAAACAAAAACAAATCAAACAAATAATTATGACATTTTTTTGGTTTAGTCCTTTATAGTTAATATCTCAACCAAAGCTGGAATTTAACTTTAAAATATTTTTCCATCCCTTCAATTAAAATCAAATATTTTTATTACTATTCACAAGGCATTTAAGGATTGATTTGTGTTATTTATTATGAAATATGGAATTGTATTTAATTAGTTATATTTAAAGAAGATAATAATATAATGTTATTATTACAAAATCAATTATTTTTATTACTATTCACAAGGCATTTAAGGATTGATTTGTTAACTTTAAAATATTTTTCCATCCCTTCAATTAAAATCAAATATTTTTATTACTATTCACCAGGCATTTAAGGATTGATTTGTGTTATTTATTATGAAATATGGAATTGTATTTAATTAGTTATATTTAAAGAAGATAATAATATAATGTTATTATTACAAAATCAATTATTTTTATTACTATTCACAAGGCATTTAAGGATTGATTTGTGTTATTTATTATGAAATATGKGATTGTATTTAATTAGTTATATTAATAGAAGATAATAATATAATGTTACTATTACAAAATCAAATATTTTTATTACTATTCACAAGGCATTTAAGGATTGATTTATGTTATTTATTATGAAACATGCGATTGTATTTAATTAATCATATTAAGAGAAGATAATAATATAACGTTACTATTACAAATATAAGTTCATGTTATATTGCATTAAATAAAACATGGTTATTGCATTTGATTTACTTTGCATAGTACTGTTATTTTGAAATATTAATTGTAAAACATTATAATTTTTTAATTTTTTTTAAATTATACATGTAGTGCAAGAAAAAGAGTATTATTATTGTCACATAACATAAACTTTAATGATTGCAAAGATTGATGGTTAGTTTATTGTATTTTAAAAAATATATGTTATTATTACATTAGCATAACATATGTTACATATAACATATGTTATATTACATTAACATTTAGGAAGAAATGTTAATATTACTTTAAAAAAACAATATTTACAAGACTGAAAATCATATTATAACAAAGATATTATTTTCATAATTAAAAATAATTTTAACATTGTAATTATTAGATCTGAAAATGTTGTAGATTTTTGGGAATTTGTTGTAGTTTTTTTTTTTAGGAATATTGTATTTGAGGTTTTTTAATAAATATATAATTGGAAAGTTTCAAATTAACATTGACAACTCTCATAATAACTATATTTGATAAAAATCTAGTTTATTAATATAATTCAATTTTATACATGTTATTGCTTATTGTTTGGGATCCATCCACTAATTTCACATGTTTTAGTGAATGTTTGATGGATAATGTAAATGTAATTAGATATTTATATTTTCTATGGATACATTTTTTTTAATTTATAATGTTTACAATTTTTCTTTTGTACGCTAGTATCTACATTATTTATATTATAAAAAAAATTACATCTAGAACCCCTGCAACCTGCCATGAAGGAAATTAGACCACAGGGTGTTAGAAAATATAGGCACTGATTGCTTGACCATATTAGGAATAGTCTTAACTACAATGATCAATTTTTGTAGTAGCCTAGACAAAGTATTTAAGAAAACATAGACTAACTAGAAAGAAAAAAACATCAAAGCATATTGCATTAAACTAGCCTGATATCTAGTCAGAGTTAGCCTGACATGTCTGGATTTGATGATGCATGAGGCATATCCTTGTGCAATTGTTATTTAGTCTAGAGGTCCTCCTCGATAATGGCAGGATTGGAGGGAGTGCCTCTTGTATTTGGAGTCCCTACTTCCTCCTGCATTTCACAATTTTGTCTTCTTTGTGTATCTCAGAAACTACAATTCCTAAGTCCAAAGACCACTTTGAACAATGCCTCAAACTTTTATCCATAATATATAGTTGATATAGATTGGCCTGGTGCTAGGATCCACTTTCCTCCACAACCTGAGCTATGAAGACTTTGATGAACCAATAAAGCTCAACTACTTTGAATAACTTAGTATCTCGAGTTTTGGAATATCAGGGTCAAAGAACCAACCTATACATTCTTGTTGATGTTTATAGCATTGGACAGGTACTTACACACATGTTTAAGTGTCTAGACATGTGGAAGTTTTCCAAAGTCGTGAAGAAGAAATTATTACATTCACTTTAGAGAAAAGAAGGACTTTTGCTCAAGTGCTTGAGTCACGGTGACTCAAGGGTATCAATATTGGGAGAAAAGAAGGACTTTTGTTCAAGATAATTGGATCACGAAGGACTATTATTCAAGGAGAGATATCAGGTCAGGGAGAAGAGATATCATGAATAATCACAAGTAGGTTTCAAAAGATTGAAGTTGCAGCAATAGGGTCGCGACATATGGAGTTTTTCATACAGTCTTTGAGTGTGTGTACATGGGTTTCAATGGAGACATGCACATATACACGTGTTTTCTTAAGGAAAGGTGCGTACATCTCAAGAAACGTGCAAGTTCTAGATTGTACAATAGACCAAGAGATTGCTAGGGTTTGTAGGTGATGTCTAAGATTTTATGTATTTTTCTGTGGGCTATTATCCCAGTAAGGGAGCCCTTCTAAGATTTGAAGTTATTTGAATGATAAGTTTAGTTGATGGGAAAAATATCTATGTGTATTGTGTATGAGAGTTTGGTTTCCAGTATTGCTTCCACTATATTTATTTGAGTTGAATATTCCAGCAAGTGTATTATGTTTTGTGAGCTTCTAATTTGATTTACATCAAAAAAATCATTAGATAACAAGATACCTAGGTGCCAAAGTAGGGATTTCAACAATTCTCTAGTCACTATGGTTCTTTTCTGTTTCATTGTAGATTCCAACTTTTCCATTTCCTCCTCTATCTCAAGAGGGAATTGGGAATGATAAAGACACTCAAATTTGAGGGCATCCTTCTACGTTCGGGTCAAATAAATACGAAAACCATGAGGGATAAAGTTTCGAGAAGTAGATTTCAGTTTTCCCAGGTCGCTTTCCTACTTGGTTCAGGGTTATTTCCTTTAGGAGTTATTTCCATAATTACCTGTCCAAAGGAAGAGAAATGACCAACAGGATAAGAAAGATTGGATAAAGGGATAAGCCAAACAAGGGGGATATGAGTTGAAGAGATCCTAAAAGCATAGGGGTGTTCAACACCAGTAAAATTTGGAAAAGAGAGGCATTGAAAAACTATGGTGTTGAGCAACAGAGTTATCCACTTAAATGTAGGACAGATTGATGAGTGAAGGTAGCTATAAGGATTGCAGGGCCTCCCTTATATAGGGTATGAGTAACTCTATATAAACTTAAACCCCATCCTCACAAATAGAGTCAAGCATTATAAAACATTTAATTTAGTTTATATCCTCCTACCCAAGACAATTAAAATATTCAAAAGACTAAAACTATATAGTAGCATGCATATACTAACCAGGCAAAGAAATAAAAGTTTCGAGGCACGACCGTTGAGACCAAAGCCAGTCACTCAGGTCCCTATTGAACCCTTTTAGTTTACCCAAATATTCATTTGTCTCATGCTAAGGATTGGACATAAAAATCCTTTATCCAATCGTGCTCATTATGAGTTCCGCGTCCTTCATTTTCCTTTGCTCATTATGTGAAATGGCTTCTTAACAATTTGTTATCACCATGAGACCTAACCTCCAATACCTGCTCATCTACTCTCTCATTACTTGAACACATGTGGGAGGAATTTCATTGATTTCTTAGTGCCTTGTTTGTCCCTTTGGATATCCACGTTGAGGGTGTTGCAACAACCCCATCTATCACCCCATTCGGGTGAAGTGGTCGTGGTTTGATGTTTTGGGATTTAGAATAGTTTTTTGGGTGTGCCTTATCTTTGTAGATGTTGGAAGCACAATCATCTTGGAGTTTATCAGGGATAATGTTTTTTCATGACCAGACCATGTCAAGGCTGGTTTGTTCCACCCCTTCATTAGGTATCCTATTTTCCAGAGTATTTGTTATTCTTTTGACATGTGATGGGACGATGGAGGCTATATATGTTGAGAGAGTTGCTTCCTGTGCTAGACCAACAAAAAACCTCTAATAATTTGAGATTTTATCTGGTTTGGTGTTGTTCAAAATTTTGGCCAATGCTTGGATCATGATCTAGGAGTCTCCTTCCAACACTAAATTGTGAAAATCATATTCGATAGCAATTTGAAAGCCTCTAACCATAGCCACTAGTTCAACTCCATTGTTTGTATTGTGGCTCAGGCGACATGAATATATAGAGAGAATGTTTGCTTTGTTATCCYTGATTGCTCCACCTACCCTTAAGGGGTCTAGWTTACCCTTAGATGCCCCATTGAAGTTGATTTTGAAAAATTATAGAGAAGGTGGAATCCATGAAGTTGGAGGGACTTTGGGATGGCTGATGTGGCTAGGTGGATCTAATATCACTTCTCGGAGTTCCCGRGATTCAAAAATATGTTTCTCGRAGTCTTTGGGTTTTCTAGCTTCACTGGACTAGGGRAGACTCTTKATTGTTTATTGGATATCTTTTTATTATTATTCCACACAACACCTCTCTATCCCTTCAACTGTTTTTGGAGATACACCTATTACGTTCCTTCYGTATCATCCATGACACAAAACCTGGGAAGAGAATCCACGCCTTGTTGAGAATGACATTTTCATAGAGCATTGCTTGCCTATTCCGTATAGATAAAATAATGTTGTCTCATATTTTATATGACCATTTGAATAATTCAATGCCTCAGTCCCTTTTAGGGACCTAACCCCCTAACCTCTCATGTAGGTAGAATAATATATTTACATGTAATAAAGGCCTATACTAGTTAATAAGGCCTATTTAATAAATATGAACAAATCAATGTAAGAAGACCTAATAGAATCTCCTGCTTCTAGAAAGATCTTCCTCTAGAATGTTCCTTAGAAGATAGAGTTAATATAAATAAGAGTAGAAGGTATGAGAGGTTCTTGTCTTGAGAATTATTGTAATAGAGCTCTTCTCTGCTGGAGGTTGGCCCCTCGAAGAGGCAAGTGAACATTGTTTCTTATCAATACAGGTATTATTTTGGTGTTGTGGATCCATCTATTTTGTTCTTATGTTGTTATTCTCTGCAGTATTTCTATTTTCTGTTGTTGAATCCACTATTATTCACTGCAATATTTCTACTTATGCTATTATAATAGATTTGGTACCTGACAAGTGGTATCATAGCACCTTTCTTGGCATAATCTGTGGGTGTTTTTATTTTTTATTTTTGGGTAGAGACGTTTTCCAGCGTCTTAAAGCTACAAAGATCTATTGTTAAATGCATAAATCCACGGTTGGGGAAGCATACATGCAGGAACTACAAATGGTACTTAAGTGCACATTGTTTTCCACCCTTGTAACCTCTGTTGGTACCCCTTTGAGTGGTATCACATCAGACAACACATGTATACGGATTGGCCTAGATATCTTGAAGCCCTTTGTAGATAAATTGATCGATCGCTTGACTGCTATAGTGCCACCGAGAACAACAATTGGGAAGATACTCTCTAGTACCTGGGTAATCGGGTAGTACGAATAATGGTACGATCTATCCTCCTTAGTTGGTGCCTTGAGATATTGGGCTGAGTACTACTGTTTGACCCCGCACGTATATCAGAGAGCTATAGCACAAGGAAAATCCTTGTCTGTAGAAACCTTGAAAAAAACCCTAACCCTGGTACACAAACAAAACATAAATGGAACTGACAAGATTTCTCCTGTTCAGCATTGGGGCCTTTCGACATTGATTTTTTCCTATTAAGAATTTGGGTATTCCACCACTGCAATATTATTCAGACTAGAGTATAACTCCGCAGGACTTGCCTGCCCCATTATTTGAGACCTATCCCATTTGATTCTTCTCTTCACCTTGATCGTAGTGGTACCTATCATTTCCAACCCTTTTTTCCCCGTGGACCCTACCCCTTCTTGACACCCTTATTTGACACCTATATCATTGCATTCCTCTTTTCACACTGAACACATTCATATATATCCTTTTTTTCACTCTTTTTTTTGTGGTCCTCCATTCCCCTCCTTCACCCATGGATAACACTCACAACTAAGAATTCCTTCACTTGCAATATGAATATGAACAACACAAGGTAGAAATCCAAAGACTGACCTCTAAAATTACTTCCAACAATTCTCACTTGGACACCTTTGAGGCCAAAGTTAGAGGCAAATTGGAAGATGTTAAGGGTGAGTTGTCCTCCCTCACCCAATGTTGAAACAATCCCTTGGCTCTCCCTCCCTTGAAAAACCTTCCCACTTTGAAGAACTCTTCCCATAATATGGCCCTTCATTCCAATTCCCTTCCTTGTGACCCCTGCCTTCCCTGAGTTGAAGTGAACAAATTTGATGGATTAGATCCCACCGTTTGGGTCACTCAAATGGAACATTATTTCTCCATGCATGACATTACTAATGATCTAGCCAAATTTCATTATGCTCTCCTATATTTGGATCTGGAACGTTGGCAATGGAGTAGAAAGTCACGCTAGGGGTATGTTGCTTGGATTCAGTTTGTGGCAGAGCTATATGATCGATTTGACACTGACACCCACTATCTTGGACGTTTGACCCAGTTGAAGCAATCTCGCACAGTGGAAGCAATCTGGCAATCTAGCCTTTGAACACTTGGCTTTCAGAACAAAGGGCATGTCTGATGCCTTCTTCCGAGAATGTTTTATCAGTGGCCTCAAAGATGAAATTTGAGCCCAGTTACTCATGGATCGCCCTCACACTTGGTTGGAAGCTACTCAACATGATAAGGAATCCCAACAAATTATCTCTGCTCCTACCCACAAACCTTCCTTTGTTCCTCTCACTTGACCTACCAACCCTTCTCTTCCTCCCACTCCCCTCAAGATCCATAAATTAATCTGGGCTGAAATGGTAGAATGCCAACTGAAGGGCCTTTGTTATAATTGTGATGGAAAATATTTTCCGGGGCACAAGTGTAAGGAACAAAAGTTGTTTATGGACATCTCTGAGGATTTTTTGAAGAAGAGCTCAAGACCCCCTTGTGGCAGAGTTACCAAAGCCAATTGATATTACTCCACCCTTTGACCAACTAGAAGTAGAACTAATCATTTGATTGAATGCTCTCATTGGCTTCTATGTTCCCCAAACCCTCAAGCTCACTGGATACATTAAGAATTGAAAGGTCATCATCTTAATTGACAATGGAAAAACTCATAATTTTATTCATCATCATATTGCCCAAGAAACCCATTGCTATATACATGCAACCAACAACTTTCAAATCATGATTGCTAATGGAGGTTCCATGAAATGTGGGGGGCATTGTGAAAATGTGTCTCCAAATTGGGCAGTACAACTTGAAATATCATATGTTTTCTATTGAAATGGGTGGTTTTGATATTGTTCTTGGTGCATAATGGTTACGCACTCTTGGTCCCATCCTCATGGATTTTAAGGAATTAACCATGCAATTCCAATAGGCAGGACAACAATATAAATTCCAAGGAATCACATCAGGCTCCCCTGAGATCATTAGTTCCCATCGAATGGAAAATCTCCTCCAAAAAGGTCATTACGACATTATTTCCCAAATCCATTCTATTCAAGCAATTGAGACACATGTGGTGCATCCTGACCTCCAATGTATCATCTCTAAACACCAAGCTATTTTTTCCACTCCCCGGGGACTTCCTCCTTCTCGTGGTGTTAATGATCATTCCACTCCTCTCATCCTCGACAATCTTCCTCCCAATGTTCACCCTTATCATCATCCCTTTGCCAAAAATAATGAAATTGAGAAAATTGTTCAATAATTGCTAGCCGCAGGTGTTATTTGCCCTAATACCAGCTCCTACTCTTCCCCATGCATGGTACTGAAAAAATAAGGTACTTGGTGCATGTGTTCAGACATTCACGCCCTCAATAAACTCACCATCAAAGACAAATTTCCCATTCCTGTCATTGATGATCTCTTGGATGAATTAAGTGGTGCTCACTACTTTAATAAACTTGATACCCGTTTTGGATACCAGTAGATACATATGCAAGAGGAAGACATTCCTAAGAGTGATTTTCACACCCATGTGGGTCACTATGAATTCTTTGTCATGCCCTTTGGCCTGTGTAATTCTCCCTCCACTTTCCAAAGTCTCATGAACCATGTTTTCCGTCCTTTTCTCCGTCATTTTTTCTTAGTTTTCTTTGACGATATTCTCATTTATAGTAAAACCTGGATAGAACATCTTACCCATGTGGATCAATTTATCAGTCTACTCTCTCAGCACCAACTTTTTCTCAAGAAACCTAAATGTGCCTTTGGAGCTTCAGAAGTGGAGTACTTGGGTCATATTGTTGGAAAGGATGATGTAAGGGTGGATCCTAAGAAAATTGAAGCTATGCAGGATTGGCTGCACCCAAAAAATCTCAAGAGATTGCGTGGTTTTTTGGGTTTAACATGATATTATCACAAGTTTGTTAATAATTTTGAAAAACTTGCATCACCTCTTACTGCTCTCCTAAAAAAGAATGCTTTCACTTGGACTCCAACAATTGATTAATCATTCCAAGCATTGAAATAATCCATGTGCACAACTCCTGTCTTGGCCCTTCCTGACTTCACAAAGACTTTTGTCCTCAAATGTGATGCCTCCGGGAAAGGAATTGAAGCAATACTCATGCAAGAGGGTAGGCCCTTGGCCTTCACTAGCAAACAACTCTCGGAGCGACATATTGGCCAATAAATCTATGAAAAGGAAATGTTGGTTATTCTGGATGATGTGGATCTATGGCATCCTTATCTATTGGGGCAATGCTTCCAAATTAAAACAGACCATCAGAGCCTCAAGTATTTCCTAGAATATAGGATTTCATCCCAGGAGAAACAAAAATGGGTGACCAAGCTATTTGGCTATGATTATGAGATCATTTATAAGAAGGGAAAATAAAATGTAGTGGCTGATGCTCTGCCCAAAAAGTATGAAGAAGAAGGATCCATTTTTCCCCTCTTTTTCATTGTACCAGATTATCTCCAAGTTGTTCGCTAGGAGTGGTTGCAAGACCCCAAAATTTTTTGACTGATCCAACAATTGCAAGACAACTCTCTAGTTTCTCCAGTGTACTCTTGGCACAATGTAGAGCTTTGCTACAAAGTTCATTTGTATTTAAGACACCAATCACAACTTAAATCCATGGTGCTTTTTGAGCTTCATGCTTCACCCACAACATGGAATTATGAATTTACCAAAACCTATGAACGAGTTAAACGTTCTTTTTCCTTGGATGGTATGAAACAAGATGTCCGCACCTTTGTGGCTGAATGTGATGTTTGTCAACGCAACAAGGGGGGAAATTTCAAAGCTCCAGGAACACAACAATCAGTTCCGATTCCACCAACTATTTGGGGGGACATTTCTATGGATTTCATTGTGAGCTTACCTAAATCTGACAATAAGTATGTCATCATGGTGGTAGTTTATTGCCTTTCCAAATATGCTCATTTTTGTGCTCTTCAACACCCATTCACAACATCCACAATGGCTCAAATTTTCATGGATCATATTTTCAAGCTTCATGGCATGCCTCATTCTATTGTATCTAACAAAGATCCCACTTTCACCAATAATTTTTGGAAATAACTATTCAGGCTCCAGGGCACACAATTACATCTCAATACTTCTTATCAACCCCATAATGATGGCCAAACTGAAGTTGTCAACAAGTGTCTGGAAACATATTTGAGGTGTTCTGCATCTGACCGACAGTATCGGTGGGATAAGTGGTTACCCCTATCTGAATGGTGGTATAACACATCTTACCATACTACTACTCGCATGACTCCTTTTGAATGAGGTGGATGGTATACACAATCCAACGCTTTATATAGAGAGAGATTGGTATAGACATTATCAGTCAATTAATAAGTAAGGGCAATTGGTATCCTTCCCTCCACTATAAATTATATTGGTGAAATAAAGTATATATCATTCACTCAAATGAGGATTGGTGCATTAAGATAAGATTGGTGCAATTACATGATCACCCATAAAGTGTAGAGGCCGATGAATCAATCAATACAACAAGCTTTATCAAGTACTTTTCATCTGAGGGTTTATCTCCATAATAGGTAGGTACAACCAAGTCTCTTACCTTATGCCTTGTGCTCATGAATCTTAACTTCGCCAACAACAACTAAAGTAAAGACTGAAAAAGGGAGCTTAGGTTAATGTTTCAAACCATTTCAATGACCATTTTAATACATTCTATCACCATTTACAGTCTACCCTTGAATCGTAGGATTTATAGCCCATCATACACTCTGTGAATCATTCATCCAGTATACAGACAAAATCCCCTATCAGTTCTTTCCTACATACCAGGGGTCTTGAAGGTTCATGAGTTTGACAAAACTCTTACAGTATGTGCCTCCATTCTTCATTCTCTCAAAGAAAATTTGGTCATGGCTCAAAATTGTATGAAACAACAAGCAGATCAAGGACGTTCAAAACGTCGATTTGTTGCATGAGACTAGGTGTTTCTTTGTCTATAGCCTTACAAGCAGACTTCACTCAAAGTTGAACATTTTCAGAAGCTTGCTCCCAAATTTTATGGTCCTTATACAATTCTCAAGCGCGTGGGACTAGTGGCCTATCAATTAGCTCTACCCAATCATTCTAAGATCCATCCTGTTTTCCATGTCTCATGCTTAAAGAAGGTGATTGGAACTAAGTTCCAACCTCAAACCAATCTTCTTGAGTTGGATATTGAAGGTTCCATATGGTTGCATCCACAGGCAGTCTTGGACCAACACAAACATCATCTCTGTTAGCACACCATCAAGGAGGTGTTAGTGCAGTGGAAAGATACAACTCCAGAAGATGCCACCTGGGAGTCGATCACTATTCTCCAGGAATTTCCTCATCTCAAGCCTTGAGTACAAGGCTGTTCTTCAAGGGGGAGGGAATGTTAGGGACCTAACCCCCTAACCTCACATGTAGGTAGAATAATATATTTCCATGTAATAAAGGCCGATACTAGTTAATAAGGCCTATTTAATAAATATGAACAAGTCAATGTAAGAA
>ML808819.1:103557-115151 GCA_009831015.1 Picea engelmannii
TTTATGGATGGATGTGAAAAGGGACCCATAAGGTCACTGTGGATCAGATCTAAAGGTACAGAGGCTCTATGAGACTTTCTCTTGAGGGTGTTTCCCGAGAACACATCCCTTGGAGAAATGGATGTCTGGTAGACCATCAACCAATTTGTGCTTGATAAGTTGTTGCATGTATCTAAAATTCAAATGTCCAAACCTTTCGTGTCATATCCGACTACTTTCATCAGCATGAGTAAGTAGTAAAGGAGAATCAGGTTCATTGAATTCAGAAAATGTATACAATCTAGATTAATGATTTACCTCACCGGTAGCAACCATGGAGTTGGTTTGCATGTCGTAGATGTCCACGACATTTGATGTGAATACGACTTTCTTTTCGGTGCCAGAATTTGTCATCTGATATACGAAGAGAAGGTTGACAGAAAGTTTGGGAACATGCAGCACGTTCTCAAAGCTTCCATTGGTGAGTTCAATCCTTCCTTTGCTGGTGACTTCGACAGAAGAGTTGTCCCCCATCAAAATAGGAGGACCTTTGCATGCATCCAATGAAGAAGAGACTACTTCTGAGGCATCCATGTGATGTGATGCTTCTGAATCTACGATCCAAACATAGGGAGAGGAGTTGATGGCAATCAAGGCATGGCTAGAATTGCCTTTCTTGGAATTCGGATCTTCTGGATTCTTCTTCTTTGCACCCTCGGGGATGTGATATCCAAGTTTGTTTTGATGAAGTATTTGAGACATCAGATCTATTTGTTTTTGTATGCATGTGGATTCCGAATGGAATCCTTTGTTACAGTACGTGCATTTCTCCCCTTTTCTCCTTTGGATCCGAAGGCATCGGTGAAGGGTTTTGTGTACCCTTCCTTCTGCGTATGTGCATGAGATTTCTGCTTATCTTTATATTTAGATTTTTTATATTTGTGGCTGCCATCATGCACAGTGAGTGCATGTGCCCTTGGGGCTTTGATTGTGCCCATGTTGATGAGTTTGGTTTTCTCTTGTGTCAGGGATTCGATAAAGTCCTCAAGAGAAGGCATCTTCCAACTGGCTCCAAAGGAAAATCTGATAGTATGTAATGTAGATACGAATATAGATAATTCATGACCAATCTTGGAGAGAATGGTGAGAACCATTTGTTTCTCCTCCTTCAATTTATCAACCCCGCAAGCTTTGAGTTGCGACAGTAAATCCTTGAATTTTGTAAAGAAATCTTGGATATTCTTGAATATTTTTGGATCCAATGTGAGCAGCTCCACCTCCAAAATGTGTCCCCTCATCTCATCTTGTTTTCCAAAGAGCCCTTCCAAGATGGTCCAGGTTTCATTGGGAGTCTTACAGGAAGATATATGAAAAAGGAGATCGGGAGAAATAAGACTGCAAATTGTTCTGAGTGCCTCATCCATGCGATTTAAGTACTTGGATTTTTCTATGGATGATGTTGGCTCTGGATCTGTATTCATGGTTAACCTATACAACCCTCTGGACTGGAGATGTATGGATATTTTCTCTTTCCATGCAAAATAGTTGTAAGGTGTAAAGATGAATTCTTTTTGGAATTCCATCTTTTCGTTGTCTTCAATTTTTTGTACCTGCAAAAACATTTGGTGTAGATTTTGCTTAGCAGTCCATCGACTTTGATACCATGTAAATGTGTTGAACCTACACAGAATATATCTAGATAAACAATAATACACACATTTGCAGAGAGAATTGGAGAAATAAGAAGAAGGAGAGAAAGAATGGAGAGAATTCTCATTAACCGTTATGAATAATGAATAATTTACACATGATATACTCTGTATAACTCAATGAGTTCTACTTGAGGTGAACCAATGCGCCATAGTGGTGGTCTAGAGTGATATGGACACACACCAATAGTTATGGGAGTGAATTGCCACCTATTCTAGTCTCTCAGGCAGTTACAGGAGTGAACTTCCTCCTAGTTGAGTTAACTAGTCAACTAGTCTTCAGTTAACTAACTGAACAGATAGTAGTGAGGAGTTAACTCAAGGAATCAAGGCTAATGCGCCACTCTAGTGATGATACCAAGGCAAGGTCGAATTAGCATGGTGATGATCCCAATGTTTCATGGTGATGATCCCAATGCAACATCTAAACTCAACTCAATTAGTCAAACTAAAGTGTCAACTGAAAGAGAATATTATTCAGGTGGAATATTCTCCCCTAAAATATAGGAGACTGGATAATGACTAATTATGACTAATAAACAAGGAATAACCTTAGGAAAAATAAATCATAGGTGTGTGTGAAGTAACTCCAACAAATGGGTCTGAATTTTAACCACTGCAAAAAAAAATGGTGTTACCGATAGAGTTCTTGTTTTTCAGAGGTTGCATTTTTTACCCCCGTTTCAAAAAATGGTGCTATCGGTAGTACCATTTTTTGAAAGAGGGGTAAAAAATGCAACCTCTGACAAACAAGAACTCTATCGGTAGCACCATTTTTTTTTGCAGTGGTTAAAATTCGGACCCATTCAGACCTGTTGTGTTGACAAGAACTCTGGAGAGTTCTCTTTAAGTTGGTAATTTTGTTCTCATTAAGTTGGTAACTTTGTTCATTGATGACATTATAAAATCAAAGTGACTTTATAAATTTGAAATTAATGATGTTATTAAGTCAAAGTGACTTTATAACATAAAGTAAAGTGGTGAGGGTCAAATATTTCCCCCTTTGTGTTGAGAGACTCACAAACACAAGGGACCACTTTCCAAGGTACCCAAATCTCAACCGAGGAAAGTGTTACTCACCACTCCCAACTTGTCCCTCAAGTAGACATCCTTGTCACTTGGCAAGGACGTGATGAGTATGTCTGCAAAGTTCTTATCATAAGTGGGCTCAGAAATTGATCTTCTTGTCACCATAGCCAAGTGGGACCCAAACCTCTATGGCGCCCTGCTCTCTCTCATCCACCTTTGAGGCTCTCCAACATACTCCTTAGCTTCCTTCAGGGTCTCCTGAAACAATCTCGGCTTCTTTTTTTCCTAAGTACCTTCTCATGGAGTAGTCTCCTTATGCCCATGAGTCTCATGCAAAAATATCTTCAAAATAGTCAGTGACCTTGAAGCACCTACACCAATTGTCTTTATACTCGACAAATGTGAACTTGAAATTGTCCCGAGTGGACTAGTCACCCCTGAGCTAGGTGTACTTGACACCTGAGGTTGTGTCCTCTGCGATGCATCACCCTGCATTTGTGGGACCTCCTCAACTCTAACTCTCAACTCAAGAGATATCCCTAAAGCTCTATCCTCCTCGAATTTGGCATCTCACCTCACCACCACTCTCCTCTATTCTAAAAGATAGATTTGATAGGCCTTAGAGACCTCTGAGTATCCAACTAGAATCCCCTTCTCCGTTGTGGGATATAGCTTTTTCCTCTTCTTTGAGGAGACATGAGAGAACGTCAAGAACCCAAATATGCGTAGGTGCTCAACATCGGGCCTACTCCCAGTGAAGGCCTCCTCAGGAGTCTTCCTCCCCAAATATCTATGGAGACTCATTTCCTACAGATATATTGTAGTACTACAAGCCTTTTCCCATAAGTAGAATGACAATTCTTGATCATGCAACATCGATCTCGTTGCACCAACTATGGACTTTTTCTTCCTCTCTACAACCCCATTATGTTGTGGGTTGTAAGGAATAGTCAACTGCCTTCTCATACCCTGTTGAGTACATAAATCTGTAAACTCTGTGGAGGTATACTTACCTCCATTGTTTGACCATAAAACCTTGATCTTCTTTCCTGTCTAGTTCTCCACGAAAGATTTGAACCCTTGGAACCTCTTAAATACCTCACTCTCAATATTCTTCCTAGAGTGGTCATCAATGAAAGTAACATAATACTCTCGACCACCCAAGGAAACTCGAGACATGGCCCACATACATCTATGGGTATCAAGTCTAGTACCCCAACTGATCTATTGTCACTGCTGGGAAAGACAGTCTTGGTGTACTTCCTAAGAGCACACACTCTGAATACCTCTCGATGCTCAATGATGAACTATGGAAAAATTGTCACAATCTCTCTTAGGGATCTCAAAGCTCCATGATGCATAATGAGCCATCCTTCAATTCCATAGCTCACACAACTAACTGATGTTGTTGCAACTCGCTAAAGCATGCAAAGGTTGAAAAATAAATATATACAGGTTCCCCTCTCGTGTCTCAATCACTCTATCAGAAGTGATATTGGAATCCTTAGGGTGAATGAGGACTTTTGTCCCTCTGAAGGACACCTCAAACCCCCTATCCTGGATGGAGAAAATTGAAACAAGATTCTTCTTCAATCCATGGACATACAATACATCCTTGGACACCAAGGGTGGCATCAACTCCCTTTAAAAGGAAATTGTGCCACGCCAAGCCGCTTTGACTATGGTATCGTCTCCAAGCACTATCTCCAACCTTATCTCTAGATCTCTGATATTAGTGAAGTTCTCTTTCACACCTGACATGTGACTCGATGCTCCACTGTCAATGTACTAGACGTTGGATGGTGACTCAACTGTCGAACAACAAACTATCAAGGAACATTCCCTCTCAAACTGAAAGGCAAAATCATCCTCCTCTATTGTCGTTGCAGTACCACCCTGCTTCTTCTTCTTCTTCTTCTTGGGACATTTTCCATCATAGTGCCCCATCAAGTTACAAGCAAACCATCTCACTTTTCTCATATCCCTTTTCTACTCACCTCCTCTTTGTTGTTGCTGCTTCTTGGCCCCTCTCTTGGGACCCTACTTGGTCTTCTTCTTTCCCTTTTTCAAAAGAGAATTATCACCCTCATCACCATCCTCACCCTACTATTGAATAGAATATTGGGAGCCAACTCTAAGCTCCTCCTACACAAATTCATCCCAGAGCCTCTCCCAACTGGGCATATGCTCCCTCGCCATGATGCCTCGTACAAAACTCTCCCAAGGTTTGGAAAATCCATTTAAGGTTGTCCTCACCAACTCCGAGGGATCTAATATCTCTCCAATTGCTGCCAACTCATCATGAATCTGAGAAAATCTCGTGAGGAATGAGGTAACAGAATCTTTCTTCATCATATTGGTGCCCCTTAACTTCTCCTGGAACACCATGTTCCAATTTTGGTTAGGGCTCTGGTAAAGACCACACAAGGACTACCACATCTGAAATGTGAAGTCCTTACTAGACACATAAGGTATGACATGGTCCTTGACTGCATCAAAGATAGTCCTCTTGGCCCTGATTTTCCTCTTCCAAAACTCAACCGTGAGCATTGCATCTATAGAAGGTACTACGAGATTCTCCACAATATCCCATAGATCTCCCTCCTCCAGAATCAATACTATCATGGCCTTCCACAGAGACCAATTACTAACCCACGCTAGCCTATCCTGCACCCTCAAAAATGCGACCAACGTGGATGTCATTTGATGTTACTCTAACCAAACAAAATTGATGCTAATTGTTGTGAGGTGAAGAAGAAATATACCTCCAACACACAAAACTCAAGTGTGAAAATGAAGCTTCCAAGCAAGTGAAAAATCTGCCAATTATTTGTAACTATATCAGTCAACTCATGTGCCCTTAGTCTCTGATACCGTGAAGAATTTTGAGGTTCCTATAGGTTGCACAACATGCTTGACTTGTGACCTCTTGTTGGGAACTAAGTTCAAGGTAATTTCAAATTGTTTTTGTTATTGTTTAGGACAACCAACAAGTCTGATATTTTTTCCCACTAAAATTGCCCCTTAGGAAGTGATTGGTTGCTCCTTTGTAGATGTTGTTTTAAGGATTTAATTAGGGGGTTTTTGTTGTCCAAATTAGCACACATAAAACTCCACAAAAGAAGTAAATACCCTCTAGTATATTTAACACCTACAGTTGATAAGTAAATAAGAAAATGATGACAAATGAACACAAGTGTTTTTGGTCAACATGACCCCGAAAAAAACCCCATGGGGAAAACTAGTTTGAGAGGAAATTGTATTATGGAGTCTTAAGGTAAAATAGAAACAAAGAAATACACAAGAAGAAACCGGTACAATAGCCAACTCCACTTGAGCTTGGCTTTGGATTTATTCTTGAAATATGCACCCCTCCAAGAGAATGTGCCCCTCTTCCTTTGTGCATGCTAGATGGAGTGTTGCGCCCCCTTTACCTCTTTCCTGCTAACCTTGAAGTTTTTTCCCATGTAGTAGATGAGTCCGCCCTATCTCTTGTGCACCCTACTCAACTCCTTTGTGCACCCCCATTCTTAGAGTGCCCCTCTCACAATATTGATGTGCACTTACCTCTAGTGTGCACTTCCTCAAGCATATGCGCAAGCCCTCACAAGAATTCTCAACCTCAAAGCTTGAGCACCCCTCTTCTCCAAGTTCTCTCTTCTCCTCTCCTCCTTCACCCAAATCACTCAAGTGAAAAAGTGAATCTATATTTTTCCCTTTTGCCTCCTTTAGCCTCATCCTTAGGCCAACCTAGAAAACCAATGTCGAAGATTAGATCTTAGGCCAAACCTCCAATAAATGGTGGAGATTAAATCTCCAAAATTACTTGATTCTCCTAATTCACTTTTCCTTCATTAATGACATTATAAAATCAAAGTGACTTTATAACTTAAAGTACTTTGTCATTAATGATGTTATAAAGTCAAAGTGACTTTATAACATAAAGTAAAGTGGTGAGGCTCAAATATTTCCCTCTTTGTGTTTAGAGACTCACAAACACAAGGGGACCACTTTGCAAGGTACCCAAATATCAACAATATGTGGGGTACGAAAGGTGACAAGGAACTAATCAAGGAATAAAGGGGGAACAACATGCGGTTAGGACGAAAGTATTGAAAATGGTTTCTTATCCAAAACAACCATAAACCCCAAGGTATGAAGTCACCTCCAATAAAATTGGTAGTTATATTCAATACATGAAGGATTATGTAGTGATAGGAAATTTTATGGGCATATGGACCTCAAAAAAGGCCCTAACATGGTGGGTCAAAACTAGATGGAAATCTAAAGGCCAAGTGAACTTAAAATTGGGCTCCAAGGGTTTTTTCACTACGATTTTCACAAGCACTAAAGATCGAGACAGAGTATCTGAAGAAGGCCCTTCTTCATCTTGACGACATTACATCTAATATTCTGGATGGAAATATTTTCCCTAAAAAAAAGAAGATTTCATCAAAGCACCCGTGTGGATTCGGATGTACTCGCTACCCCGTGATTTTTGGGAAGAGGAAACCCTTATGCATATAAGAAAAACTCTTGACACCTTTGTCAAAACATTAGAGGTAACTCACATTGGATGATACACCTCGTACAAAAGAATATGTGTCTACATGAATGTATCAAGAGCACTCCCAGAATCCATTAACACCATCTACAAGGTTAATGAATGGATCCAAACCTTATATTATGAGAACATTTCATTCAGATGTCGTAAATGTCATGAACATGGGCACTTATTCAAGGATTTACCACACAAAATATACACATCAAAGAATAAATTTGATAAAAATACCTACTAGTATGGCTTCATCAATATCCCAAGTAAAAGGAAACAAGGAAAAAGATCATCCAAACTGACCACAAGTATATAGGATAACAATTCCAATAGATTTCAAAGTTTGTCAAACTTACGAGAAAATAAAAATCCAACTAAGGAAACACTACAATATAATGAAGGACAACCCCAAGTAGTCGATCAACTAATATCGAAGAAGGAAAATGCCAAAAAATTGATCCTCCAAGCACCAATCAAAAACAAAATATGGAGGAAACAATAGATGTAGAAATGGAAATGGAGGAGGAAACCTGGGTAGAGTCGGAGGAAGAAAACATACTACAAGACATGGAGATAGATTCAACTAAACATGATCTACCAACACTCATTGCAGCTCATGGGGAAACACACCTAATCAATCTTATAGAGGACAAGTTATTCCAACTTCAGAAGGAATTGGGAAAAGTTAAAGTGAAGCCGAGAATCTTGAACCCAAACCAAAGCTCTACTGGAAACATGGGAGTAAGAACTATTCCTCTAAAAAAAACCAGTTGTAGAAGAAAAGAAAAGAGGTAGGAAATCCTAAAAGAAAAAACTAGAAGATGTAGGTTCCTTCTTAGTGGACTTAGACAGACAAAAGGATTGTTGAAAAAATATTTATTCTCCCACCCAAAGAATTAAAATGAAGGTGATCTCATGGAACATCAAAGGCCTGAATGCAACCAACAAGCATCACATGTTGAGAACAAAATAGTTAAGTACCAACCCATTGCGCTATTACGTCAAGAAAGAGGAAATAGTTAATAACAAGCATCACATGTTGAGAACAAAACAATTAAGTACCAATCCACTGTCCTATTACTTCAAAAAATAAAAAAGGTAGGAAATCCTAAAAGAAAAAACTAGAAGATGTAGGTGACCTCTTAGTGGACTCAATACAGACAAAAACATTGTTGAAGAAATATTTCTTCTCCCACCAAAAGAATTAAAATGAAGGTGATCTCATGGAACATCAAAGGCATGAATGCAACCAACAAGCATCACATGTTGAGAACAAATTAGTTAAGTACCAACCCACTATCATATTACTTCAAGAAACCAAATGTGATATTTCTTCTTTGACTTCTATAGCATACAAATGTTGGAAAGGTTGTAAAATCGTAGCCATAGAATCCATAGGGATCTTGGGGGATCTAACAGTTTTATGGGATCTATCCCATGTCACTTTTGAATGTGAGTTAGATACACCCAACATTATATATACCAAGTTCAAAGGCCTAACCTCTCTATACCAAGGCTTTATACCAATGTCTATGGCCCGAATAATCCTATTAGTGGGTTGATGTTAATATATATGAAAACCTCCAATGGATGTTACACATGGAATAAGAAAGGAGGAGGTACACACCAAATAATAGAAAGGTTGGATCATTTTTTTTATCACGGAGTCCTTATTCCATTCTAAAACATCAATGGAGGTTGAGATTTTTCCTTGTGCAAGCTCTAACCACTAGCCAATCTACTTCACTTGGGACAACTCTATGATCCCTAAACTCAAACCATTTAGTTTTGAGAAATTTTGGTTATCCCATCCTGACTTCATGGACAACATAAGGAACTGGTTGATAGAGGAAACTAGAGCCAAGGGCACAAGTATGTATAGACTGCAATAGAAACTGAAACAAATTAAGAAGAAAATAAAAAAAAATGGAATAAAGATATATCTCGCAACATATTCCAAGCCCATACTCAACTTGAAGAGCAGATGGAAAATTTACAAAGAATCATCATTTAGGAAGGCAAAACAATAGAAAGAATAACTCAAGAGGAAATCATCCAAACTCAACTCTCACTTAGATCCAAACAAGAAGAAACACTTTGGAGACAAAAATGAAGAAACAGATGGCTCAAAGAAGGGAACAAGAATACTCATTTTTTCCACAATTCCATATTAAGTTGCAGGAATCACAAGCGAATAAATTATCTTTGACCTACCATAAGGGATAGATTAGAAAGCATGAGGATATTGAAGTCTAGTTGAGAATTCATTTTCATCATCTCCTCTTGGAACCTCCCATGGACAAAGCAACGACTGTTAGATAAATTACACGCAACATTCCTTCTTTGGTTATTGATGAGCATAACCTAAGTCTAATGACGGCTACAACCTACGAGGAATTCACCCAAACTGTCTAGTAAATGGCTACAGGTAAATCCCTAGGTCGTGATGGCTTCATTACATATTTTTTCCAAGCTTGTTGGCCATTGATCTGGAAAGAGGTATTGGAAGTAGTGGAAAAATCAATATGTACAAGGAATATCCTCCATGCCTTCAATTCAAATTTTCTAGCCCTCATTCCAAAATACTTGGAATCCCATTCTATAGAAAAATTTTGACCCATATCCCTATGAAATGTGATCTATAAAATCATTACTAAACTCTTTGCAAAACAATTAAAACCAATCAATGACTAGATAACCTCACAAGAGCAATGAGGCTACATTGAGGGAAGACATATTCTAGATGGAATTATTAGCACCCATGAAACTATTCACTCCTTGAAAACTAGTAGATCATCTCAAGATGATGATAAAATTGGACATATATGAAGCCTACGACCACCTTAGTTGGGAATTCATGGAAAAAATGCTCACATTTTTTGGCTTTAGTCAAGATTGGTAACCTCATCTCCTTGGATTTATTTTCCATACTCGTCAATGGAAATCCCTTTTCCACCTTCAATCCCTTGAGAGGGATATGACAAGGGGATCCCCTATCCCCATTTTTGTATATCATCATGGCTGAATTTTTGGGATGCATCATTAAACAAGCACTCGTGAATGGTTCTCTCAAAGGGATCACTCTAAACCAGCATGTTGACCCTCTATCCCATCTCCAATTTGTGGGCGACAACCTTCTAATGGGAGAACCAATAGCTCGAGAAGCCAAATCCTTCAAAGGAATTCTAGACACATTTTTCCTCACCTTGGGAGCCTAGGTAAATCAAGGTAAGTATTTTATATATTTTTTCAACACCCCTCTAAACATCCAATGCAACATTTACATAATCATGGTTTTCAACAAGGAACTCTACCCTCAAAATATTTTGGGCCTCCTCTCCTTTCCAATGCTCTTAGAAATTCCTCTTGGGAAGAGCTACTCTCCAAATTGGAAAATAAACTGTAAATATGGACTTTTAATTTTCTTTTTCTTCTTGGAAAAATTCTCCTTCTAAAACATGTACTACAATCCATGCCTCTTTGTTTGTTCTCTGTACTTGCGGCCCCTTCCAAAATATTAATCAAATTTGGAACCTACAAATATCCTTTCTATGGGGTATCCCAGGAAATGAAAGTGGGCACCCATGGCTTGGGATAAGGTGTGTTTTTCTAAATGGGCAAGAGGATTAGGTATAAATGATCATCTAATCACAAGCAAAGTACTCATAGCCATGACATGGTGGAGATGGATTAAATGAAAAAAAATGAATTATGGGGAATTCTATGGAGAGAAAAATATGCAGGTAATGTTAAAGAAGAAATCCTAATATGAATGGAAGGAGCTTGTACATGATCCCTCATTTGGAACAACACATGGCTCAATAAACACGTGGTACAAAAAAATTATTTTTGGGAGGTCAAGAATGGATTTAAAACCCTCTCCTGGGATGATTCGTAGCTATAAAGTAACATCTTATCATCTAATTCCACCTTGTTGTAGCTAAAAAAATCCTATGGAATCCGGGCTGGACTTCAGTCATCCACTACTGGAAGATACATGAAGAAACTCCCCTCAATTCTTTCAGGCCTTGGCTCTCAGGATTAGAATGGCCAACATAAATAGACATGAAATCATGAAACCTCCTTGGCAATATCTTACGCTCCAAAAGAATTAGTATAGATCCAAATCCAGACATCATCGGATTTGTTATTCAAGGGTCTGGGAATTATAGTAAGAAATAATCCTATGTACTAGCAGCAAATTTCAATAGCCTATAAAAGGAAAAAAGTTGGCACTAGGTCTGGAACCAAGTGCAATGGCCAAACGTTTCTACATTTCTTTGGCTCTTGAATCATACAAAAACTCTTACATGTGACAAGTT
>ML808819.1:128272-145615 GCA_009831015.1 Picea engelmannii
TAATAGTAGTATAACTTTTCGATTTGGGGGTTGATTTTGACGTTTTTGACACAAAAATATGGGTTTTTAGAGGTACAATTATTGTTTTGAGGTCACAGTTCTTATCAAGTCAATAACTATGTTTGATTGCAATCAAATGGGTGGTTCTAATGTGTCTTAGGGGTGCAATGGTTAAAAACGTTGGGAACAATGACTATGAATTTTTTGAAAATTGTGATGAGATTTTCATGAAAAGCAAGAAAATTATCTTGGAGGTATGCACGAGAAACCATATAAAGTGATCAATTCCAACAACATCATAAAGTTTAAAAAAAAAATGATAAATAAGAGTGATTGAAAAATTGTGATCACTAGATGTTCAAACATCTAATCCTTTTGTGCCCTTGGATCTCCAAAGAGTTATCAACAACAATTCCAAGGTACTTGTTGAGATGTTGAAAGGTCTTCCTCTAACTCGAGATCACGATCACACTTTTCAACTCATCCCAGAAATCCTTCCTCATAACATCCAACCTTACAGATATCCCTATGCCCAGACATGTGAGATTAAGCATATGATTCAAGAAATGCTAGAGGCTAGCCTCATTTGATCTAGCCAAAGTGTTTTCTCTCACCATTGGTGATGGTTTACAAAAGGGATTCCTCATGTCGTGTGTGTCCAAAATATATATAATTTAATAAGATCACCATTAAAGATAAGTTTCTTATTCTTATCATTATCAATTATTAGATGAATTGTAGGGAGCAGTGAAATTGGATCTCTATTCAAGGTATCGTCATAATTGAATGAGGGAAGAAGACAACCCCAAAACAAACTTTAAAACACATGGAGGTCATTATGAGTTTCTGGAAATGCCTTTTGGGCTTACTAATGCACCTTCCACATTTTAAATCTTGGTGAACTCTATTTTCAAGCCCTTTATAAAAAAATTGTGTTGATGTTTTTTATGATATATTAATTTGTGACAAATTTTGGGGAGAACATGTACAAAAGATTGACATAGCCTTAAAACTATTAGAGAATAAACTTACAATGTTCATGTCTAGCACTCTAGTCTTGGATTTGCTTGACTTCACAAAAATCGTTATTGTGGAGTGTGATGCATCAAGGCATGGCATTATTGTGGTTTTCATGCAAAAATGAAGGCCCTTTGCCTTTGAAAGCCATCAACTTAAAGAAAATAACTTTTGTTCAAACCCGTTTATGAAAAGGAGATGTTGTGCATAATACGTGTTGTTGATAAATGGTTCCCTTAGCTAATGAATAGACACTTCAAGTCTAAAATAGATCTTGATAGCCTAAAGTACTTCTTGGAACAACGATTGAGTTTAGAAAACAACAAAAGTGGGTCACCAAGATGCTAGGTTATCACTTTGAAATTATCTCAAAACAAGAAAGAGAAAGCGGTGGTTGATTTGTTTCCAAAGAAAGAAGATAACATTGAGGCATTGCTTTGTTATTTCCATTCCGCAAGATGATTGGTGTAGTGCCCTCTTTTGCTTTGACTTTATTATTTGAAGGCATTCTGGTCAAAAGAATGACCTAGTTGGTTTACAGACACTTTTGAATGATATGATAGAGAATTTTGATTTGATTTGGTTTGAATATTGCTAGACATATATATCATGGCTTATGTTTTGATATCTTACCTGTATGTTTATAGTTAAAATGTAGATAGGTTAGTGGTATTGTCACAATGGATTGCAGTTGTAGATGTTGAATAATTGATAAAGGATCATAATAAGAATAATTGTTTAAGGGTAGGGATCATGCTTTGTATTGTGTTTCAATCCATGTCATCTGTGTTTATACTTGGAAAACTTGTATAGAAAGAGACTTTTGAATGCATTGGAAACATTTACTAGGTTATATTATTGACCAAGTTTTATTAAAACTCTTATATTTCTTGTTATTAGGAATATCACTATGAAGGACTAGATATATTTGACTCTTAATGAGTTGAAAAAAAATACTTTTAGCAATCACACTATTCATATTTTGAGGGAATTTTGATATTTGAAAAAAAAAATGTTACATTGGTAAAAGGACTATTAGTACCCTATTAAAAACATTTGTAATACTACCATAGAGAGTAGAAAAATGGACATTAGATGACCAACAAAGGTTGAGTAATTGTAGGTTGAAATTTATCTTGTCTATTTATGTAATTGAACATATTTCATTGTATTTTATCCAATTGTATGATTACATTGCATTAAGACATTTTTAAAAACTGTGAAATTGAATGTAAGCCATTTGTAATTGCATTGTTTAAAATATCATTGAATGAATCTTATGCATATGTATATGTCATTAGAATGAGTGTGTATATATATATATGTGTGTGTGTGTGTGTGTGTGTGTGTGTGTGTGGTTAATTTCATAAGGGGCATTACATATGGTATTAGAGTGTGGTTGCATAGGAGGGCCTATGGCCTTACATGCTTAGTAAATTAGGTATCGATTATTAATTTTACCTAATTACATTTATTAGGATTGTTTTTTGCACTGATCGAAATTTAGAATGTGTACGTCCATGTGTGAAAGGGTAGGGATGGATAAAAGAAGAGGAAGAAGTGGAAGTACGACAAATAAAGGTTGTGGTGCTTGACCTCCACTTCAACTTACACCCCCACCATCTTCTCCCAAAGCATAGGATCATGGGAATATGCTTATAGGTGAAGTTATGACAATGAGGCAGTCTTTTCAAAGGATGTCAGATGCTTTGACTAACTAGTTGAACCAATAAGCTAATGGTTCCTCTATTCGTTGAGAGGGACCATTGAATCCTCCTAATACTAGTGCTTATGGAGCACTGAAAAAAGTTAAGTTTCCAAAGTTTTGGGGCTCCATTGATGAAAAGGCAGAGGAAGCATGGCTTGAGAACATGGCCATGTGCTTTCCACTGAGAGATTATACTTCCAATCTCAAAGTGCATATGGGTATCTTCCAATTGAAATGAAGATTATACTTCCAATCTCAAAGTGCATATGGGTATCTTTTAACTGAAATGAAGTGATTTTTTTGTGTTGGAAGACTTTTTAACCATAGTTAGGTATGGATGTTTCTAGGATATCATGAGATCTATTTGAGGAGTGTTTCAAAGAATGTTACTTTTCACGAGTTTATTGAAAGGCAGTTGTCAATGAGTTCAACTCTTGACATGGTGACAAGTCAATGCCAAAATATGAGACTAGATTTATGTAGTGATTGAGGTGTGCACCACAATTGAACACAAAGAAATTGTGGGTCAACAAGTTTTTCTATGGGCTGAATTATAGCATTAAGTCAAAAGTTCAAATATTGACACCCCACATTTTGCATGATGTAGTACACAGGGCTATCATAATGAAGGAGGAAATCATGGGGAATGGTAAGCCGAGACCATATAAACTTGTAGGTTTAGGAGGATAGAGACGTGGTTCTCATTTATTCAGTACACCTAGATCAATGACAAGGTGCAATGATGCATCGAGGGGGCATGTGATGGGGACCCAAATACATTAGCCTAAAGGTCAAAGGCCATCGATGCAAAAAAGTGGTGTTAGATTGCAACAAACTCAATAAATTAGCGGATCTACCTTTACACGGTTTAGCAAATGGAGTCAACCTCCTAATAGGGAGGGGGTGTTGGACATGTCGAGAGCTACATTTTCAAAGAGAATGTCCACATGTAAATAGAGGAGTTGGTCATGACCAAAGTCACGGAAATGTTGGTGATTTGGGTAGAGCACACATGAATCATACAATGGTGAATAATTTTCAGGATGAGCACCAATCTATAGTGCTTGAGACGACCGGGAATATTAATGGTGTATGTTTTTTCTTTATTAATAGATCCAAGCATGACAAAAAAATTATTTAGGAAGATTTCAACCTAGGAAAAATGGCCTATGGTGTTAAACAAGGGGTAGGGAAGTTAGTTAAAAATTACAAGGTTGATCTTGGGGTATGTGTTACCCAAGTATCAATGTACATTACCACATGGGGACCCTATGATTAGAAGCCCATATGACATTGTGGAATATCTTTGAGGTTTATTTTAGCATTGCAACTAAAGAGTCTTACAAAGGGTTGCAAATTGTACACTGTTATAGCTATGAATAAGAAGAATGATATAGTGGATGTGGTTCAATATCATGTATTATTGGAAAAAATGGGCATGTTTCCAAAAAAAAACCTTGGACTACCGCCAAGGCAGGTTTTTGAGTTCATGATTGAACTCAAACAAGGCACTAAGCCTATTTTGAAGACTCCTTATCACATGACCAGCCCATAATTGCGAGAGGTTCAAAAGAAGCTCCAGGAATGGTTAGACTTGAGATTTATTTGTCCAAGCATAACACCATGGGGAGTGTCAATGATATTTGTAAAGAATAAATATGGATCATGGAGGCTTTGCATCAACTATCGACAATTGAACAAAGCAACCACCACAAGTAACTAATATTAATTTCCTAGGATTGTTAATTTTTTTGATGAAATGAAAGGGGAAATTGTGTTTTCAAAGATCAATTTGATATCAAATATCATTAGTTGGGAATTAGAAAAGAGGGCATTCCTAAGACAGTGTTTAAGACGCATTTTGGTCATTTTGAGTTTGTTGTTGTAACACCATGTTTTCCCCCATGATTGTAATTATACTAAGACTTCATATAATGTGATTACGAAGCTTGTAATTTTGTTTTGATTAATGAAAAACACCAGATAGTTGAGTAAGAGGGAAAAAACTTGAAATTATTGGGCATGATACACAAGCGGGAATTGATGAAGATGGATTTGATGAAGTGAGTTGGTGAGGTGAGCTGAAATATTTTCAGTGCAGAAATAGGAAACTTTCCTAGCAAGTCGGCCTATACTTACAAAACATAAACACACACCTATTAGCGTACCCATACATGCATGGAGCCATGTGACCAGTTATGGAAGACATGGTTGGTGGTTGAGGAAGTGAATACTACTAATAACTTCGATATCTTAAAGAGGCAATGGTCAATTGGAAACCTGACAGGAGTACATCCCTTGGAATGCCCCTTCAAGAATTTGGATCCCTGACTGGAGATTGCTTTTGACAAAAGTCACGAGAATCCCAAGTATTGTTGGAAGAAGAGGTAAAACATGGAAAAACACCACCAGAAGAGCATGCACGCATAGGAAAAATAGTGTGATCACCAAGAGAAGTATGTAGAACGCAGGGCATGCAGAGAAAAGTAAGTCAGCAACAGACTCACAGGTAATGACACAGCGAATAGAGATGTTCATTGGAACAGATTGAAGAAGAGAAGAAATTAAATATCTTTCCTTGAAGAAAATAGGAAGCTCGTCCCAAGCATTGGTGATCACCCTAAAACAGAGAAGACTCAGATCCATACTGGATCTATAAAGGGTTGTGCCTTGGTACTTACTGGAAAGAAACCAACATTGGTAAGGGAAGATTTTTGAGGGATTGTATAACAAAGAAGGGAATCCCTTATGCATATGAAATCCAATTGATAAACTACCTAATAAACCTATGGAAACCCTTAGCCTAGTGGGAAGAGGACAATTTATGCTTTATCAGTGGAGGAAGGAGAGTAACCTTCCTGGATCATTCAAAGTTTGGAAACCCATTGAATCATTCCCCTTGTGGTATCATGGCTTGGAACAGGAATGGAATAATGTAGGAAGACAATACTCTACAATGTGGCCTAAGGTTGGAAGCAAAGTCATCCTCTCTTAGTCAGTTGGTTGTTGACATTTTATTTGGATAGATAAGTGTTTAATTTGACCTGTTTACTATGTGTTAATGATGTAAACATGTGTTTGTCTGATTTAAAAGGGAAATGTGAATGTTTGTAATTGATAAGTTGAATTTCTGAGTAAAATGAGTTATGCTTGTTGTTTTCATTGCTTAATCTATTGAATCATGGAATGAATATGTATGGGTAGCATGTGTCCCTGAGGATCTTGTAGCTTGGGAGGAAGGTTTGCAAGATATGGACAAAACCTTCACTTAGAAAATTATTGGAATGGCCTAGTATATGAATTTCCTTTTGAGGAAAAAAGGATCTTGTGTCCTGAGGGAATGTCAGTCTTTAAGAGGAAAGTTTACAAGATATGGACAAAATTTTCATTCGGCAGACACCAAAAGTGCCTCAGTGTCTGGGAGGTATTTGTATGGGTTAAGAATCCTTAATAATCCCTGAGATCACCAACTGATTTAAGTGGAAAACTTACAATATGTGCAAGAACTTACCTTGAAGAAGTCAAAGACCCTTAGTTGGCCTCATAAGAGTTCCAGAACTCTTGAGAACCGAGAGGGACTCAAAAAAAGACTTAGAAGGAACCCTGAAATAGATAGTCTAGTTTCAAATTGTTTCCAAGAAGAAAACCAACGTTTTGTGTTGGGGGATTTGTAGTTGTTGATTCGGCAAAGCAATAAAATATGGACCGTTGGTAGGAAGGTACTACCATCGGATTGACCAAGGGTGAGGTGGTATTGGAACTCCGATAATGAAATCTCAGAGTCAACTAGGACCGTTGATATTTCAAAGAGTTGTAACAATGAGAACTGGACCATTAGATCCAGTTATGAGATTGTTGGAAGAAGGGTCATCGAAGTTCCAGAAGGAGGGATGAGATAGGAGTCTGATGACTATGACTCTAAGGAATGTAGATCCATCAGAAGGTGTCTCATGATATCTCGACCATTGGATCTAACATGGTTTGACCTGAGGAGATTTTCCTTAGAACCCTAACCATCATGTGGTTGTGTTATCCGAGTAAACCTAGATCGTCAAGTGAAATGAACGAGGATTGTTCGATCTGTTGAAGTGTGTGTGGTCAGAGTGAGATATTCGGAGTGGTCCATCGAACCATAAAGGAGATTCTTTGATGGGGAGGGACTTCAAGGATAGAGGAGGATCGTTGATTGGTGAGTGGGAGAGATTTAATCTTAGTCATAGATTTTTTGGGTCCCTTTAGTTAGTACATGGAATGAGCGTTTAAGTGGAGAGTAATCGTCAAGTGGGTAGAGATTCCAACATAATTGTAGCCATTGGAACCTCGGGTCTGAGGACTATTGGATTCTGGAGGATGAACCATTGATATATCACTGTCGATCCTAGGAAATCAACCTAGGTGACTGAGCATTCTGATGGGAATGAATCTGAACATCCACAGATCGTTGATTTAAGGGAAAGGAGTAAATTTGGTTGTCCAATTGAGGGCATATGGACACATGATCACCTTATTAAACTTTGTAGAGAAACTTCTCTGAGAATTAATTAATAAGAGTTAATATCATTAAGTTGTGATAAGAGAAGTATTCACTTAAACAAATGATGAATTTGATAGCATGTCATGATAAAGGAAAAGAAAAACCAACATCCCACTAGCCTAGGTGAGGATTAGGGGATCGGGTGTGTTACAGAGTGGTATCAAAGCTGAGTTCAAACTCTAGGCTTGAATGGGTCTCCAAGGTCGCTTAAAATTGTCTAAAAAAGTTTTTTTATGCCAATAATTCATTCTATGATGTTGATAAATGTAATGGCTAAGAATGTATCGTCGTTTTATTGTGTAGGAAGTACTAAAAAACAAAAAGAAGGTGAATGGTGCAGCGCAGCATGGAATACACCTCGTACCTCATAGATGATAAATATGATGGTCGGAGGGATAGAGAAACCCATCCAGATTTATTGGCCACCGTCAGAAGTATGAAGGCAAATAATGAGAGGCTCATGAGAGCTCAAGCTAAATAGGAAGAATTGAATGTAGTATTACTGCAAAGTCTGTCAGTGATTCAAAATCATTTGCAGCAAGGCCCTAGTAATGCAAAGTTGCAGCAATTAGAGAGGTTGAAAACCCCTTTATATGCCCAAAGACATGGATTAAGTCACAACAATGTGGGAAGAATTTCTTTAAAGAATAGGCATCGGGATGCCAAGAAGGGAAGGTCTGGTGGAAGTGTCTCCACGGAGTCATCCAATAGGGATATTAATTCTATGGAATTGTCCAGTGGTGGCACAGAGTCGAGTGTCCCTCAGAAGAAAAATAAGATACATTCACATATTTCTCTGATTGAAGAGTTCAAGAAGGCTAGGTCGCCTACATTCGATGGAGAGATTAAGAAAGGAGATGAAGTTGAGGCATGGTTGTTTGGTTTGAAAAAGTAATTTCAGGTACATAGTTATTCTAAGAATACCAAGGAAAGGATTGTCGTTTTTAACTTACATAGAGGAGATTCCATATGGTGGGAAGACCTCAAGGAAATCAAAGAACTGAAGGAAATAAAACTGACCTGGAAGCAGTGTGAAAAACACTTATGAAAGGCATACCTATTAGAGAAGTATTATGATGAAAAAATCAAGGAATTCCATGAGCATAAGTTGGGACAACTTACTATGGATTCGTATGCCAAGAGATTTATGGAGTTGTTGAGGTATGTCCCTTACCTCAAGGATGCGAAAGCAAGAGTGTGGTGTTTTCTCATTGGATTTCCACAGTCCTATCGAGACAGAATTGAGTTTGATAAGCTCAATACATTGGAGGACACTATTTGGAAGGCCAGGTGTTGTTATGATTAGTCTAAACACAAGCAGGAGCCTTCGAAAGAGTAGAAAATAAAATACAAGAGTGGATTTCAGAAGAATGGATTCAAGTCCTTTCCATAAAAGAATCCAATAAAGGGTGCAGAGTTTTGTCAGCCAAGCAGAAGTGTACATCAGCAGAACTTTCCATCTCAAAGTGGAAATAAGCTAGTAGAGCAGGCAAGAGAAAGAGTAGAGGAGCCAAAGAAATGGCCTCTACAATGTTGGGGTTGTGGAGAACCCCACATGTTGAAGGATTGTCCTCATAGTCAGCATGACAGTGAAAAGATGTATCATGTATAGGAAGAAACTACAATCAATGATGTGGCCAAAAGTGTGCCAAGGATATATGCAACTGTGGAGAATCGACAAACAGACCACCAAGCTTTTGTGGTAGAGCTGTAAGGTATTATTGCTAGGCAACTTGTTTCTCTTTTAATGGACCTTGGATCTAACCTTAGTTATGTCTCACCTCAAATTGTTGAAGCATGTGTCTTACAGAGGAAGAAATATGCAAGAGAATGGTTGGTTCAGTTATCCACGGGGACTAAGAGAAAGGTGGTTGAGGTCATAGAAACCTATCCATTTGAGATGAGTGAACTGCAGACTTAGAATATCTTGAATATCCTACCCCTCGACTCATATGATTCATTTTTAAGTATGGATTGGCTAGATTCCCACAAGGCAAAATTAAATTGTTATGAGAAGACTTAAGAATGCAAAGATGAATAAGGCAATGCAAGAGTTTTGCAAGGCATTCGGAAGCTAGTTTTAGTAAGACATATATCAGCATTGAAGCTTAAGAAGTTCAGTCGAAAAGGGTGTCCCTTGTATGTCATACAAGTACTTAACTCAACAGAAGGAAGGGAGCTAAAGGTTGAATATCACCTTGTGTTGTGGGAGTTTAAGGATGTGTTTCCAGAAGAGGTGTCTGGACTACCTCTGAAAAGAGATCTTGATTTTTCAATAGATCTTGTTCCTAGAGTAGTACTAGCATCAAAAGTTCCCTATCGGATGAGCACCCCAGAATTGGTGGAGTTGAAGGTACAACAAAAGGAAACGTTGGATAAAGGTTACATCAGGTCGAGTGTATCCCCATAGGGAGCACAAACCTTGTTTGTAAAGAATAAAGATGGTGCCTTGAGACTATGCATTGACTACAGGCAGCTGATGATCCTAAAATCCTTAGATGTCAAATTAGTTCTTAATCATACATTAGCATCCGATCAAATTTGGGAATTTTGACAGTCTTTGACTATTTGAAAATATCATGTGAATACGCTTACTTATCCAAAACTCATTAATTGTTAAATAACTTGCGGAGAAAACAATGTTGAACTTGAGAGAAATATTAACAGCAAAAATCAAGGCACTTTATATGAGTTGATAACGGATTTCACCCATCTTGGGATACGTCTTCGGGTCCGCTTCCAATGAGAGACCGCTTTATTGATGCTAAAAAATTCTTAAATATGACTCCGACTTATGAACTTATGATCTGCTGCTAAAACACAAGTGTAACTGTCAAAATCGGCGTCGCCTCATAAAAACGATTCTTTTGACTATAAACACTCTATATGTTTCTCAAAAATGCCCAATGACGCAATATACAACATCACCAAATTAACTTGCTTTGAGTTAATGACGACTCAACACACTTCTCCAAAATCCTTTACAAGAATTCTCTCATGAAGTTCTCACCACATAAAGTTTTCCTTTCCCAAAAGTACATCAATGAAAACCCCTTTCATAAAAAATGTTTGTGGGTTTTCTATGCACTAAATCACACCTTGAAAACTTTAATACATAAGAGATTTTACATAATACAAAACTCCATATAAAATCAATGTGGCCCGAGACTTTGGCATCTGAATTCTCCTTTCCACAATGATGAAGTAGTGGGGGTTCGCGGTTCAAACCCACCCGACCCCATTTAATATTTGGTTTGGCAATTAAAAAGTGATTAAATAAGATTTTGTTGTTTGAATTCACCGATGAATTATATGGCATAATGATTGGGATGGTTGGTTGTTGGCACATTTATGGGCGGAGGTCGCGGGGTCAAACCCACGAATGTCTCCCCCCTTTGGCATTTGTTACAATATAAACTTTAAATATAATAATTCTCGTTGGCATTTCAATTGCAAACATTGTTCCAACGGTTATTCCGTTGGAACATTTCCGCCAAGGTCATGGGTTTGATTCCCATCAACCTAACAAACATTTTGGATTCCTTTAAGCCAACATTGGCCAATCTGATTGGTCCATGTCACCACCACATAACCTGCATAGTCACCTACCCTATCAGCATGCCACATCATCGTTGTACCTGCCACATCAGTGCCATACATCCCATGTGTCATTTGTACTTCCAAATGTCAACTTATCGTATTTCCATGTGTCATCCTTTTGTATTGCCACGTGTCATCCTTCCATGGATGCCACATGGCACCCCCTTTTTATTTGTTTGACCAAAGCTTTAGAAGTTTGTAACTTTCTCATATGACATCCATTTGAGCTCGTTCAAATTGTGTTGGAAAGCTCTTGTCGAGATCTACGCAATGGATTCATCTTCATCAGCATTTGGGACTAACAATTTTTTAGTGTTCTATATCCTCCTAAATCAACTGAACAAGATGACCATCTAGAATAAGTATCTTTTACCTAGGATTGATGACCTCGTTGATAAACTCAGAGGAGTTATATTGTTCTTGGAGTAGTACCGACATCAAAAGTGTCCTATCAGATGAGTACACAAGAATTGGTGGAGTTGAAGGTACAAATAAAGGAAATGTTGGATCAAGGTTACATTGGGCCGAATGTATCCCCATGGGGAGTACTAGCCCATCAGGCTGAATGTATCCCCATGGAGAGTACCATCCTTGTTTATAAAGAAGAAAGATGGCACTTTGAGACTATGAATTGACTACATGCAATTGAACAATATGACCATCAAGAATAAGTATCCTTTACCCAGGATTGATGACCTCGATCAGCTCAGAGGAGTTGCATTTTTCTCAAAGATTGATTTGAGGTATAGATATCATCAAGTCGGGATTAAGGATGTGGATATCCATAATACATCTTTTATAACAAGGTATGGACACTAATAGTTTGTAGTGGTTCCATTTGGACTCACCAATTCACTAGCCACTTTCATGTGTTTAATGAATAGTGTGCTCAACAAATATTTGGACAAGTTTGTCTTAGTGTTTGTCGATGACATTTTGGTGTATTCCAAGACTAGAGAAGATCATGAAGGACATTTGAGAATGGTGCTACAAGTGTTGAGAGAGCACCAGTTGTATTCTAAGTTTAGCAAGTGTGATTTCGTTCAAAAGCAAATCCAGTATTTAGTCCATGTAACCTCTGCAGAAGGAGTGGAAGTAGATCCCGAGAATATTAAGGCAATCATGGATTAACATGTCCCTAAGAGTGTGACAAAGGTAAGATCTTTCATGGGATTGGTTGGGTACTACAAAAGGTTTATAAAGGGATTTTCCAAGATTGGTAATCCCATTACTTTGTTACAGAGGAAAGGGAAGAGATTTGTATGGTCAATAGAATGTGAAGCTAGCTTTCAACAATTGAAGCATATTTTGACTAATGCCCCTGTTTTGAAGATTATAGACCCCGAAAATGATTTATTGGTTTGCATTGATTCTTGCAAAGAAGGACTCGGTGGAGTTATTATGAAATAAGGGCAAGTGATCTATTATGAGACAAGAAAGCTAAATGAAAATGAACAGAAGTATGTTACCCATGATTTGGAGCTTGCAACAATTGTGCATGTATTGAAGATGTGGAGGCATCACTCGCTAGGAAGAAGGTTTGTCTTGATGAAAAACCACTGTAGTCTGAAGTATTTATTCGATCAGCCAAGGTTGAATACTAGACAAGACAAGTGGATGGTGCTAATTAATGAGTTTGATGTTGAAATCAAACACATTAAAGGGAAGGAAAATGGAGTGGCAGATGCACTTAGTTGGAGTGTACAGATAGTACACTTAGCAGCGACAAGTGTAGGAGAATCTGATATCAAGCGGAGGATTAAAACTCTCTTGCACGAAGATGAGTTCTTCAACCAAGTGAGAAAAGAGTTACAACAAGAACCCAAGGAAAAGAAATATGAAGGATACCAGCTTGTGGTTGATAATTTTTTGTTGTATAACAACATACTTTAGCATATTTGAGACACTTGATTATGGATGAGTTCCATAAGAGACCTTATGTGGGTCACCTTGATTATCAAAAGATGGAAACAATAGTAAGGAAGATGTACTATTAGCCAAGGATGAGACGGAACATTACTCGATACATTGTTAAGTGCTTGGAGTGTCAACAGGTGAAAGTTGAGCACCAACATCTTGTTGGGATATTGCAGCCTTTGCCTATTCCATAATGGAAATAGGAAACAATTTATATGGATTTTATTACTGGTTTTCCCAAGACAATCAAGCAACATGATGTAATAATGGTTGTAGTAGATAAGCTGAGAAAGGAAGTTCATTACATCGTTATCAAATCTACTTTTAAGGCCATATATGTTACTAACATTTTTATGAAGGAAATTTTCAAGTTACATGGTCTACCCAAGACCATAATCTCGGATAGAGATGTGAAGTTCACTTCAAGTTTCTGGAAAAACTTGTTTGTTGACTTGGGAACATAATTGGTGTTTAGTACGACCTACCATCCTGAAACAAATGGTCAAATTGAAAGAGTGAACAGAGTGCTAGAAGACATGTTAAGGACGCATGTTATGCATCAACCCAAGCAATGGGAAGTGTATCTACCCCTGGTAGATTTTGCCTACAATAATGGTTATCATGAATCCTTGAAGATGAGCCCATTAGAGGTTATGTATGGTAGGAATTGTAGAGTTCCAATTAGTTGGGACAGTCTGATGGACAAAATTACACTCGGACCAAAATTGTTAAAGGAAATGAAACAAATGATGATTGAGATAAGGTGGAATCTGAAAGTAGCTTAAGACGGGAAAAGGAGCTATGCAAACAACAAGAGAACTCGTCGAGAATTCAAAGTGGGATATCATGTGTATCTACGAGGGAAACCAAAGAGGAGTTCACTGAGAATGGGAACATGTGCTAAGTTGGCACCCCGCTATTGTGGACCATTTGAAGTCTTGGAAAGAGTGGGGTCAATAGCATACAGACTTGCATTACCACCTATTGTTAAATATCACAATGTATTCCATGTGTCTTTATTAAAGAAATAATTTAATGACTCTAATCATGTAATTGACTAGACTGTGATATAGGTAGAACCAGAGGGAGAGTCCCAGCCTGAACATCAGTGTATCTTGGACATGAGAGAAACAATGCTCCTGGAATCGAGCATTGTGTAGGCCAAGATGCAATGGAATCACTTTGGAGCAGATGAGACTACATGGGAGTTGGAGGATGCCATAAGATTAACATACATATTTTTTTTTATGTATAATTGTATATACATGGTGTTTCAAGCATCGAGGACAGTGTTTCTCTGGGGGGGGAGGGGAATGTAACACCATGTTTTCCCCCGTGATTGTAATTATACTAAGACTTAATATAATGTGATTATGAAACTTATAATTATGTTTTGATTAATGAAAAACACTAGATGACTAACTAAGAGGGAACAACCTTGAAAGTATTGGCCATGATACACAAAACATAGTTACCAACTTAACGAGAACTCTGCAGAGTTCTCGTTTTTGGGGGGGTCACATTTTTTACCCCGTTTTTAAAAATGGTGTTATCGATAGCACTCCGCCCCCCCACCCTTTTTATGTGGTTTTTTGATATTTTAATTTTTTCGATCCACAATGTTTCCACATTATTTTTTTAAATGCTTATTTTTCATATATTTTCAATTTTTTCTAAATTTTTTTTTTTTCAACGGTGTTTTTAGTCATTTTTCCATGCTTCTTTCAATCTTAAAAATATTTTTTACCATTTACTTTTTTGAAATTATGATTTTTCATATAATTTTGTCTCCTTAATTAATTTATTGTTCCATACTTTTAAAATATAGTGGAAAACATCATTTTTTAACACATTGTTTACCTTTACTTCAATACATAGAAAATAATGGTAGTTAAATAACACTATTTTTGGATATTTAGCAAAAAAATATATGTTTTACAGCCATATATAAAAAAAACCTATTCATTTAAAATAACATGTCAAATAAAGCATTTTTATGGACATAATTGGACCCAAAAAAAAGTGAAAATTTTATAAAACAAATTAACATTTTTTTCCATATTTTTATACATTTGAAGTAAAAAATGACAACATTTAATAAAATTTTCCCTAGTATAGTGATTTACATACAAATAAAAGGGAAAAAAAAAAGATTTATCATAAAACAACAATAGATACATATTTATTCTTATTTTAAAATCTGAAAGTCAAAACATTACAGTTATAACTCATCAAAAATTTGCAAAATTGAGCATCACCTTCAAGGGCATCTTAAAATTAATCAAGAATATCATATAACCCAAATTCATCATTCTCAATAAACACATTATCATATTCTTCGACATCATTTTGTGTTTCCATTGTGTCATTTTGTTCTTCCATTGGGTCTTTGATGTCTGCAAGTTCTCGAAAGTGATCATTTCCAATCATTCCTACTTATGGTACTTGAGGTTCCTTTAACATTTTCTCCACCTTTGATTCACTAAAATCTCATTTCCTCAAGCCAACTTCTCGCATTTCATCTGGAAGAGATGGAATAGCATTAATTATTCGTTGAATAAAATTGCATTGTATTGGGTCACTTTCAATGGCAATGCAATTTCTTCCTTTATGTAAGAAACATGCTAATGTTGTACCTAATCACCAAATAAAAAATAAATAATGAAGTTAAATACTATAAAAAGACATAAATTAAAAATAATATAAGATTGAAGTATGATTTCATAAATGTTATATCATAATTCTTACCTGAACCCGAGAAAAAATCCAAAACCCAAACTCCTTCATTTGAAAATCTATCTATAAGATAATTAACTAATGCTTGTGGTTTTTTATAAATGTTAACCATCACTCATTTCAAATCATTTTCCTCATATGTTAGTTTTCTAACCACAACATTGTATACCAATAAACTACTAAAATTCTCTTCATCCTTTACATTGACAAGAATAGAATTATAAGAGTCATCTTTTGTCCAGGTTGCAAGATGTATACTTTCAAAATCATGTTTAAATGGTTCTCTATTGGAACTCTGAATATTATGTTTGTGCATGTAACATAAATAAATGCAAATTCAATTAACTTGTGAATTAATAAAATTATTTTCTAATCTTAATTGTTAAACATACACTTTCAATATTTTACCAACTAAATTGCATCTTTGTCTTTTCTTTCCCCTTGAAGCTTGATTGTACTAATCATTTTTGTGTGTTTAAATGAAATACCAAAAATCTCCAAAATGGTGATTTTGTGACTTCCATAAATCTCATAACCACTTTATTGAAAGCTTGGTAAGTATAAGGCTCATTATCATATCCAATGTTTTGGATATTATACCATGAGGGATATCTGCAATAACTGGGGAGTATTCTTTTTTAGGAACAATATTTGCAAGTTGTTCACAATCACCTAATATCACTTTATATTGAACAGTGTCGAGCCCATTCCAAATGTAGTGATCAAGGGTGTCATCAAGTTCAACAATTTGAACACGTCTCATTTCTCTTTCAAACTTGGTTTTTTGAATAAAACTTTTGAAGGTTTTAGGTACTCCATCTGCATTCTTCTTTGGCATCTTTAATGAAACAAACAAACATATAGTTATATATCCATAACTATTAAAATAGAAAAAAAATAACTTACAAACGAATAATATGAATGTAATAAATCAACATATATTTTTTAATGCAACAAAAAATTGTTTCAATAATGTTGTAGAGCTTGAATCTAGATAGTTGAGTTGAGCACATCTTAACCATTTCCTCTTGTGTTCTCATATACACCTTGTGACTAAATAAAATAAATAAATAATGATATAATAAAATACTTAAAACATTAATTTATTAAACTGAATATATATATATTATCCTAACATAAATAAAAATAACTAAACAATCTTACTTTTTAAATTCATCACACATTTTTTCCAATGAAAATTCACTCGACCTTACACGTGATAATTTAGTTATGATAAGTTTCTTATCCTTCACTCCTTATATTGTTCTCCAAGGTGTTATAGTCATATCATCTGGAAGATTTTTTATTTCAGGACTTGTCTTACTTGTGCCACATATTAATGGTTTAGCTTTCTTAACTCTGTGATTTTTTATACAAATATTTTCCCATGGGGTGAAAACCTCATCTATCAAATCCCATACTTGTGCAGTTCTAAATCTCAATTGAAAATAGCTATCCGGAGCTCTAAATACATCCCTTCCTTTGTGATTTTTTTCTTTTGCATTTTCATCATTAAGTGGGAAGCCTATTTCCATACAACATTGCTTATGAAACTTGGCATCAACATTTGATCTCTTCCCACGACATATTTCAGAAAACTGATTATGAATAAATCTCACCCTTTGAATGAAAGTCATGGGCATTCTATACTCATTGTTTGTGTTATGATCCCATGCCAATAACTTTGCTTTTGAATCCATTAAACCAACATAAATTATGCATTTGATTGTTCAAAAAGAGGATTATTGAGATATTCTTGCATCAATTCTCTTCTAGCCTCTACAGAATGATTTCTTCCAATCACATAATATTTGTAGTCAAAACATTTTGA
>ML808819.1:148797-168976 GCA_009831015.1 Picea engelmannii
CCAAAACTATAAAAAATTTACTAAAAAACAATAAAAAGAGTAATTTTTTCTAAAAACTACACCTAAATTAGCCTTTTTTTTTTCTTTTTCTTTTTCTTTTTCAAAAAATCTTTAGAATTTTATTAAAATTTATTTGAAAAAGGTCTCAATTTATTAAAAAACATCTAAAAAAAATTATGGTTTTTATAATTTTCGCACGAAAAAATATTATGAGATTCAAAGATGATCTTATAAATGAATTTTTGGTAAATGGTAAGAATTTAAAAAATAACTAACCTCTAAAATATTAGATTCTCTTCTAATGTCTTATCAATGTTTCTCTCTTGTAGCTTGCTCCAAATTATTTAATGAATATTGCACAAGATTCCACGCAATGTAAAAAGACAAAACAAAACTGTGTATATACAACACGGATGATATAAATTATTGTTAGTATAACGAATGTGGGATAAATAAAAATGGAGAAGATTGTCTACATATATACTTAAAATTATATGGATCATCACTATGTTTAATGAATGTTAGATAAATAAACAAACATGAAAAATATTGTAATTAACAAGTAAATAATGAAATAAAAGAGTAAAAGTTGTTTTTAATTTTTAAGGGAAAATAATAAACTGAAAAATTTGGGGGAAAATTTTTAGAGGGAAAATTTTGAGGGGGGAATTTTGGAGGGAATTTTTTTTGGGGGGGGGATTTTAGAGGGAAAAGATCATTCTGCAATTTATAAGATTGTCATTGGGAGGGTGAGCATTTGTATCATTCTATGTTCTTAGTGAGAATTGATGGCTTCATCAAATAAAGAAGATTTTGTTTCTCAAGCATCAACAAATTGTTTGCATACCTCTTCTTTTGAAACTAGAAAATGCGATGGGAATGCTTGTAATGCAAATGAGGTGTCGTATTTTTCAGCTAGTCAAAAGTTTTATCATAGTGCAAGCAATGTTATTCAGCATGTTCCTCGAGAAAGTCTTAAATCATAGGACTTTGAAGGCACTGGTGATAAAGAGGAGGAACATGATGGTGATCAATCTATTCAACAGTTTAATAGTAATGAAAATAATCAAAATGTAGGTCGAAGTGGAGACTATAATCAGCGTTTAAATGATTGGGATGATAATTTTCCTCCAAGTGAGGATTTTCAAGGTATCGATGAAGATTTCCAAGGCACCAATGAATATGATGAAGAATTTCCCTCAAGTGGGAATTTTAAAAGCAGTGAAGATGATTATGACAATGGTGGACACTCTTTTCCGAGTGGGGAATTTAAAGGCAGCGATGTTGGTGATGATGATTTTCTTCCGAGTGAGGATTTTGAAGGTATTGATGAATATTTTCCTCCAAGTGAGGATTTTGAAGGCACTGATGAAGATTTTCCTCGAAGTGAGGATTTCCAAGACACGAATGAGGATAATGAAGAATTCCCCCCAAGTGGGGATTTTAAAAGTAGTGACGATGATTATGGCAATGGTGGACAGTCTTTCTCGAGTGGATAATTTAAAGGAAGCAATGTTGGTGATGATGATTTTCCTCCAAGTGAGAATTTTCAAGGTATAGATGAGGATGATGAAGCTTTTCCTCTAAGTCAGGATTTTCAAGCCAGTAATGAGGATGATGAAGAATTTTCCTCAAGTGGGGAATTTCAAATTGGTGAAAATGATTATTCCATCGGTGGACATTATTTCCTGAGTGAGAAACTTAAAGGCAACAATGTTGATGATGATGATTTTCCTCCAAGTGAGGATTTTCAAGATATTGATGAAGATTTTCAAGGCACTAAGCAGGGTGATAAAGAATTTCCCTCAAGTGGGGATTTTGAAAGCAGTGGAGATGATTATGTCAATGGTGGACACAATGTTGATGATGATTTTCCTCCAAATGAGGATTTTCAAGGTACCGATGACGATGATGGAAAATTTTCTCGAAGTGAGGATCTTAATGGCATTGATAGTCTTAAGGGTGATGATGATTTTCCTTTAAGTGAATATTTTCATGGAAGATCCAATGACATTGGTGAGGATAGTAATCATTTTTCTAGTGATTTTGATATTTATCTCATCAACGAGATTATCAATGAATATAATGATGGAACTAGGAATGAATATCATGTTCTCAATCATTCAGCTACAACAAATCAAGGTGATCGACATTCTCTTGTTCATTCTCCTGACAATATTTTGCTTGATATTCATTCTGTTGATGAGGAAAATCCTTCTAGTGAGGATGATGAAATAGTGGAGACATTGCAAAGAAACATTGTTTCTAGGACCAGGAATAGACCTTTTTATATCAATCCAAATCATTCTAGTTATACAAGGTCTAGGAAAGAATTTCTCACTAAATCAATTTTCATAAGTGAATTGATTTCAAGTGAATGTTGTCAAAAGAAATGTTTGAAAAGTAAGGACTACATGTATGCCTTGAATAAAAGGAAGACATATTTGTCAATGAATAAGAGCATGCAAAATTCATATTTGATGGGGTGCATGATATCCACCAAGACAGGATATGATTATTGCATTGGGAATATTTTACTTTGCAAAAAGGCTTTCAAAAAAATTCACTCAATTGGTAATCTTCATCTATCAAGAATCCAGACATGGTTGGAAAAAGATCCTTCATTTTATTCAAAGGTACATCATGGATGAGAGAGTGGGCCATTAACAAACACTACATTGTCATGGATGAGTGACTTATTTTCCAAACATGGAGAGTGTATGTCAGATAGAGACACAATACATATTCCAGATAATTTCTCGATGAGGGAAATCTACAACTTGTACAAAGGATATGTTGAAGGTGTTAAAGGAAATGGTAATTTTATTACATATGCATATTTTACAAGAATATGGAAGAAACAATTAAACAATGTATGTATTCCTAAGAAGTCAAGGATGGGGATTTGCAATATATGTGCTACTCTTAAATCAAGAAGAGATAAATCTGAAGGGGCAGAAAGAGGTATGTATTTACTATTTTTTTTTTTTTTAAATTGGATAGTTATCAACTATGAAAACATATGATCAATATTTTCATTTTATGTCATGTGCAGGTTCCATATTCAAAGCACTTCAATAACATAGGAATCAACAATCAAGTGAAAGAAAAAAGTTGTACAAACATCAGAAGAAGTGTTATGATCCTCCAAACAAATATTTAGGTATGATAATTGATGGCATGGACTAGAAGAAAACACTTCTACCACATTTTGTTCGTACACCAAAAAAATTACAGGAAGATAATTTCATTCAGTTTCACTTAGTTGGTTGTATGGTTTTCAATGGAAGAATGTGTCCAATTGTTTACTTCACAGCTCCAAATATTTATAACGATGCAAATCTTACCATCACCATAATTCATCATGTGTTCACTCACTAGTCTGGAAATCTTCCTCAAGTTCTCTATCTACAGTTGGACAACACTAGTTGTAAAAATAAAAATCAAATTGTGTTTGGATATATAAGCATGTGTGTTGAACTATGAATCTTTTAAAAGGTGAAAAATGGTTTTCTTCTTGTTGAACAGACTCGTGATCATATTGATCAAATATTCAATTGTTTTTCAGTAACATTGAAGAGGAAAAATGTTGGAAGCGTACCATCATTGATTGAATGTATTAAGAAAACATACATTCCATAGCCTGTTTTTCATATATTAGGAGAAACTGTTAACATGTGAAGATTTATTCAAGAATCACATCGTGAAGAAAAATATATTGAGCAGCTTAATGACATTAGCTTCCAACATCAATTTTGTTTCAAAAAAGTTGATGAGAAAACACTTATGTGGGGAAACCATTATTTAACTACTGCAGAATAGGAGCCTTCATCAGGTTTAACATTTTTTAAGTTCATTCCAGATCGTCCAATATTTGAATCAAGGTTATTGTTTTTACAATCAGTGGTTGAAATTCATAATGCACAGAGGCGTAATAGAGATGTAGATTATTCTAAATGCCTGCAAGAAATAAAAAGTCCATTAAAGATACATATGAGTACTTTGATGTTGTTGATTATGTTGGTAGGAGTCTTTTTTCAATAGTCAAAGTGACATAATTTCAAGCTCAACAAATGAAGATACATTTTTTAATACTCCATTTCATTGGTCCCAAAATATGTCAAATGAATCCAAAGAAAGAAACATTGTTGAACAACAAGAATCTCAAGGTGTTATTGAGTTTACACAAACAGAGGAAAAAGAAATGTATATTGGTTCGCAAAAGTCATGTGCACAACGTGAAGCCATTGAAGACCTTTACAGAGGTTCAATACAAGATATTAAGGAGGGTAGCATGATTGCAGTCTTAGTGATTGAAGATCCATATGGTTATCCATTATGGATTGCAAAGGTTATAAAGATTGAGAAATAAAATGAAAATGTTATTGCAATTGAAGTGCATTGGTATGTGTGTACAAACCAGAGATGGTGGTTGAGAAACATATCAATAGAAAGAGAAAAAGAAAGGGTCAAAATACAACTCGTTATCGCACTGACCTATTAAAATCAGATGATGTTGACATACTTGTTTATGACTTCAATTTGACAAAGAGAGAAACTCTTAGCTCCAATACAATAGAAATTATCAAGAGGTTGTTGCCATAAGAAATAAATGCAAGATGGGAGTTTGTTGAACCTAGTCGTAGATCTAAAAGGATTTTGACATCTGAAATGTTGGGCATGCATGTACACTCAGATGGTGTATTCATCGACAATAGAGAAGAGTATAGAACATATACATCTTCATCCAATCTTTCATCTGAAGACAATGTAGACTCTGATGGTATTTCAGAATCCATGAGTCAATCTGAATAAGTATATGAAACATTTTATGTTTTTATTATCCATATGATGTTTGTATGGTAACTAGAAATGAGCATTGAAAAATAATTTATGTTTCATTCAATGTAACTTGTATTTACTTTTTTTAATTAAAAGTAAAAAATATTAAAAAGTGATGTTGAATTTTTAAAGTATAGTGTGATATTTTCATGGCATTATGTATTACCTTGTGCTAGTAGCAGTACTTTTCAATTTGATGGTTGATTTTAAGGTTTTGGTTTTAATGGTACAATTTCAAATTATCTGTAATTTTAACGTTTTGAAAAAACAAATATCTATCTATCTATCTATCTATCTATATATATATATATATATATATATATATATATATATATATATAACATCATTTTTTATTTAAGTGTTGATTTTAAGTAATTTTTTTTAAGACCATGTTTGAAAACTATTGTAATTTTGACCCCGTTTGAAAAAGTGGTGCTACCGGTAGCGCCAATTTTTATTTGGGGGTTGATTTTCATGTTTTTTATGCAAAAACATGGGTTTTTGCGGGCCATAGTTCTTGTTTTGAGATCATGGTTCGCGTTACTTTGTTACAAGAAGGATTTGATGAAGTGTGTTGGTGAGGTGGAGCTGAGATGTTTTCAGTGAGGAAAAAAAAAACTTGCTTAGCAAGTCAACCTATACTTGCAAAACATAAACACACACCTACCTATTGATATTATGGTAGCTATAGGAGGTATTAACCTCCACTTATAACCCTTGACAAGACTAGAATATTCCAGGAAGCGAGAAGAAACCCTAAAGCATTGGACATAACCCTAGAATACAAGTCTGCTAAAGAAATTAATTAATACTGAGTTTTTAGCCTCCAGAAAGAGAAGTCGACCCAGATAGCTAAGAAGGAGCAATATAAACACAGGACACCAGAGCTCATTTGGTACACACAACTCGCAACTACAGAAATTTAGTGGTGCACAAGTTTGGAGAGTAGTTGCAGTTGCAGCGATTGCAACTTGTAATATCGGTCTTTCTGGCTTGGACTTTTTGATCAGTCTTGGTTATCTTTGTTTGGTGCATTATCCTTGGTTGGTTATTGATTTCAAATTTCCTACCGGAATTCTTCTCTTTGTCAAGGTTAAGGTGCTCGGGGTGGCATTTGTGCATATGGTTGGGTGACAATATTATTATATTGTCTATGGTTAAATGAGCACACCCACTTTTCTAACAGGTCATGGGCCCACACCTCCTTCATTCAGTCTAACCACTGGAAGGAAGCTAAGCCATAAGATTATCAGGCTCGTTGAAGAACTATCACTAGGGTTTCTAACAGGTGCAGTTACTAATGCACTGTCGCGAGGGTTACTAGCAGGTGTAGTTGTGAAACCCTAAAACCTCTTGCCTAACACCTTATGATGGAACACCTTACTCGAGAGGATATTCTAGTGTGCCTGAGTCCAACACACCTATTGGCACTCTCAGAAGGCAAAAAGTCAAGGTTGATATTTTGGGTCAAAGTCAATGTTTGACCGTCAACAGAAATCATGAATGAAAAGATGGATCATCTACACTATTCAACTCTTACAAAAACTCTTGAAGATGACATGTGGATAATTGAGAGTGGAGCTTCCAGGCATATGACAGGAGATTAGGTTAAACTCTCTAGTCTAAATGAAAAGAAGACATCCTACAAGGTAGAACTTGGAGATAAGAACACATATCCAGTCGAAGGAATTGGTCAAGCCTCCATCAAATTGAAAACATGTAACAATGTTCATTTGAACAATGTCTTATATGTACTTGGTTTAGAAAAGAATCTTGTATCTATATCTTGCCTAGAAGACAAAGGAAATAGAATATCCTTTATAGATGGTGAAGTACTATGTTGGTTTAGAGACTCCATTGAAGTACTATCTTCGTCTAGAGACTCCAGCATAGTGAATGCTAGAGTTATTGGAACTCATGAAGAGAGACTATACAGACTACTAGAACGTAATGATGAAGCTCTTGTACATGATGAAGTCAATACCAGTGAACTTTGGCATAGAAGGTATGTTCATCTTAACTATCAAGCATTACATTTCCTCAAAAAGATGGTTAAAGGAATACCAGAACTACAATCTACACATGAAGGAATTTGCAGAGGATGTGTTCTTGGTAAAAATGTTAAAAAACCATTCTCAAGTAGCAATAATAGATATAAGGAAATCCTAGATCTAATACATATAGATGGTTGCAGTCCGATGCCAACCAATTCTCTAGGAGGTTCCCTTTATTATGTAATCTTCATAAATGATTATTCAAGAAAGACTTGGTTGTATCTCCTGAAGACAAAGGATGAAGTTTTCAACAAGTTTCAAGAATTCAAAGCAGAAATAGAAAACCTCACAAGCAAGAAAATCAAGATTTTCAGAACAGATAATGGAGGAGAAGACACATCCAAGGAATTTGTTGCCTTTTGCAGGGATTATGAGGGAGCTAATCGTTCCTCATAATCCTCAGCAAAATGGTGTAGCAGAAAGGAAGAATATATCCATTGAGAAAATTGTGAAGGCACTAATGAATGATCAAGGTTTGTCCATGTATTTATGGGGAGAAGCAGCCATGACAACAATATATGTTCAGAACAAAATTCCTCGACGCATATTGAAGGACATGACTCTAGAATAAGCCTTCTCAGGAAAGAAACCCAATGTGGAATACTTAAGAATATTTGAGTGCCATGTTTACATTCATATCTCCAAGGATAAAAGGAAGAAACTAGAACCCTCAGGAAAGATGGGCATATTTGTTGGATACAATGAATCATCCAAAGCCTACAAAATCTATATCCCATAACAACATAAGGTTGAACTCAGCAGAGACGTGATCTTCAATGAGAAGATGAATTTCAAGAAATCCATAGAAGAAGAAGAATATGAAGAGGTTAAAGAATAAAGCACATATCTAAGAACCAGGACAACTTGATCATCTGATGCAACCATGTGAATCTATTGAATCAGTTACTGTACCCAAAACTAGAAAACATCCAGCTTGGCTTGAAGCTACTCTACAAGAAGCAGAAAAACTCAAAGCCCCGAGTGGCACCTTCAAAGAAAGCAAAAAGCCCAAAAAAATCTCCAACTATGCAGCATGTATGACAGAACTTATAAATGAAGAACCCACCACATTTGAAGAAGCAACTCAGAAGAAACAATGGAAAGAAGCCATGACAGAAGAACACTAGTCCATCATAAAAAATGACGTGTGGGAAATCGTGCCTAGACCCAAAAAAAAATCATTGGTAACTTCAAAATGGGTCTATAAGATCAAACATGCAGCAAATGGAAGCGTGAAAAAATATAGCTAGAGGGTTCTCCTAGAAGGTGGAAGAAGATTATGTTGGAACCTTTGTTCTTGTTGCCAGATATACTTCTATTAAAGCCATTATATCTCTTGTTGCCTCCATGGGATGGAGTCTAGATCAGATGAATGTAAAGACAACTTTCCTCAATGGAGAAATTGAAGAAGTATACATTGAACAACCTCAAGGCTTTGAAGTACATTCCAGAGATACTCATGTTTGCGGATTAAAGAAAGCCATGTATGGACTCAAGCAAGCTCCAAGAGTTTGGTATGCCAGAATAGACAGCGAGTTAATAAGACTTGGTTTTTCTAAGAGTCATGTAAATCCAAATCTCTACTACAAAGTTGTGAACAATGCACTTGTGATTCTACTGCTATATGTCGACAACTTATTCTTGACAAGTGCATAGTCTCTCATCACCCAGTGTAAGAAGGAACTAGCTTCTGAGTTCGATATGAAAGATCTTGGTCTCATGCACTATTACTTGAGACTAGAAGTATGGCAGAAGTGTGGTGAAATCTTCCTTGGACAAGGAAAGTATGCAGTGAAGATTCTTTAGAAATTTGGAATGATGGATTGCAAATCCATGGCCACTCTTATGACCACAGATATAAGAAAAGTAAGAGACTTAGATTCTGATCCAGTAGACCCATCCCTATATTAGAAATTGATTGGGTTGTTGATGTATCTAGTAAATACTCAACCAGATATTTGTTTTGTTGTAAACACCTTAAGCCAGTTCTAGGTGGAACTCGAACATGAGCATTGGATAGTTGCAAAGCATGTTCTAAGATATATTCATGAGACGCTAAACTATGGTTTAAGATACACTTCATCCATTGATATACAACTTCATGGATTCATAGATTCAGATTAGGCAGAGAGTGCAAAAGACAAAAGAAGTACTTCAGGGATGTGTTTCACCTTGGGCGCTGCTATAATATTACGGGCCAACAGGAAACAGAAGTCTGTCTTACTTAGCACATCAGAAGCAAAATATATCGCAACATGTGAGGCATGTATTGAAGTAGTATGGTTGAGGGGGATGATTTCTAGATTATTTGATCAGGTACTAGAGTCCACTGTAATATACTGTGACAATCAAAGTTGTATAAGGCTATCAGAACACCCAGTGTCTCATGATCGGTCAAAACATATTGAGATCAAATACTACTTTATTTGTGATAAAGTCCAGAAAGGAGAAGTGAAACTCCAGTATATCTCCACGGATGAGCAGGTAGCAAATATTTTAACAAAGCCTTTGTCCAGGATAAAGTTTGCGTACTTAAGGGACAAGATGGGGTTCGTGGAGATAACTCCCTTCGCTGAAAGGGAAGAGATGGTTCCCCGGGTTGGGAGGGAGCATTGATATATATCATTGATGGGCAATCATTTTCTAGTTTGTGAAATGGTCCAAGTTGGGCAGTTCCTTTCCAAATCAAAAAGTGGTTTGAGATTTATGAAGGACAAGCATTTTCCAGTTCGGAAAATGGTCTAGATCAGATAGTCATTTTCGTAATGAAAACAGTCCAATAGATTGATGATGTACCATAGACAGCGATTCCCCTTGTGGCCAGTGTGGGGGAATGGTCTAGGACAGTCACTCTGAGTAGTGGTCAAATAGAATAGTTCGCCTCGTCGGGCAGTCATTCTTTCGAAGTTCACAGTGGTGAGCAGTTTCGAAGAATGGTCTGTTTTGTAGGTTTTTGCAGGACAATGATTTCCATAGGAAATGGTCCAAACAATCATTACCTATGGCAGACTCACTCTCTCCAGGTTGCTCTATGCTTAGTGTCGGACGAATGGCCCAATTAGGTGAATGGTTCAGGTTCAGCAATTAGAGACAGACATTCCCCAAGGCAGACTCATTCTCTCCAAGTTGCACTATGATTAGTGTCGGAGGAATAGCCCAGTTAGGTGAATGGTCCAGTCTCATAAATCAGGGACAGTTATTCTTCTATGCTTGAGAAGAATAGTCCAGATAGCCCATGGCTGATGTTTTTACCTTCCGAGGGCAAATACTCTTCCAGATCTCACAGATGTGAGTGGAAGAATGGCCCAGACGACTCAGTTTGTATCATGATATTGTTTATGCAGAATGATATCAGATGATATGATTGTTATAGAGAGTGTATGTCTCTGGATAGTAGTTGTATACTACTATGAATAGTCACAGTTGTGTTCTGTTGAATGGCATTGTTCTGATTGCCATGGAGACTATCTAATTGGATAGTGATGGTGCTCATGATTTGATCATGAGATAGTCTGTGGAGCTATGATGATGCTACTGTTTGAATGGTTTGTTTGTGCTCAAGACCATTGCCTTTTATACCTCCCTAGCCAGGATGGAATGTTGATATTATGGTCGTTGCGGGAGGTATTAACCTCCACTTGTAACCCTTGACGAGACTAGAATATTCCAGGAAACAAGAAAAAACCCTAAAGCATTGGACATAACCCTAGAAGACAAATCGGCTAAAGAAAATCATTAATATTGAGTTTTTAGCCCCCAGAAAGAGAAGTCGGCCCAAACAACTAAGGAGTCGTATAAATACACGACGCCAGAGCTCATTTGGTACACAACTCACAACTGCAAAAATTTAGTGGTGTGCAAGTTTGGAGAGTAGTCACAGCTGCAGCTACAACAACTTGTAATTTCGGTCTTTCTGGCTTGGACTTTTTTTATCAGTCTTGGTTATCTTTGTTTGGTGCATTAGCCTTGGTTGGCTATTCATTTGCTACCGAAATTCTTCTCTCTGTCAAGGTTAAAGTGCTCGGGGGTGGCAATTGTGCCTATGGTTGGGTGACAATATTACTATATTGTCTATGGTTAAACGAGCACACCCACTTTTATAACACTACCAAGGTACCCAGACCTACATGGAGCCACGTGACCAGTTATGGAATACAGGATTAGTGGTTGAGGCAATTAATACTGCTAACAACTTTGATCTCTTGAAGAGGCAAGGGTCAATTGGAAGCCTGATAGGAGTACATCCCTTGGATTGCCCCTTCAAGAATTCGGATCCCTGACTAGAGGTCTCTTCTGAGAGAAGTCATAGGAATCCCAAGGATTGGTGAAAGAAGAGACAAAAGGTGGAAAAACACCACCAGACGAACATGCACCCAAAGGAAAAACAACAAAATCACCAAGAGTAGTATGCAAAACGCAAGGCATGCCAAGAAAAGTAAGTGATCAGTAGACTCACAAGGAATGACACAACAAACAAAGATGTTCATTGGCACATATTGAAAAAGAGAAGAAGTTGAAGAGCTTTCCTTGAAAAAAATAGGAAGTTCATCCCAAGCATTGATTATCACCCTGAGATAGAGAATACCCAAATCCAGCTCTGCAACTTTGTACTTACTGGAAAGAAACCGACACTAGTAAGGAGAGGTCGTCGCAGGACTATATAGTAGAGAAGGGACTCCCTTGTGTATAGGAAATCTAGTTGATAAACTACCTAATAAACATGTGGAAACCCTGAGTTTAGTGGGAAGGGACAAACTTCCATTGTTAACAGTGGAGGGAGGAGAGTAACCTTCTTGGTTCATTCAAAGTTTGAAAACTCTTTGAATCATTCCCCTTGTGGTATCATGGCTTGGCACGAAAGTGGCATACAATAAGAAGGTACTCTGCAATATGGTCGAAGGTTGAGAAGAAATGAGTCATCTATTAATTAGTTGGCCTTTGACATTTCCTTTGGAAAGATAAGTGTTTAATTTGACATGTTTACTATGTGTTAATGATGTAAACATGTGTTTTTTTTATTTAAATGGAAAATGTGAATGTTTGTAATTAATGAGTTGAATTTTTGAGTAAAATGGGTTATGCTTGTTGTTGTTGCTTAATATGTTGAATCATGAAATGAATATGTATGGGTAGCATGTGTCCTTGAGGATCTTGCAGCGTGGGAGGAAAGTTTACAAGCTATGGACAAAACCTTCACTTAGAAAATGATTGGAATGTCATGATATATGAGGTTCCTTTTGAGGAACAAAGGATCTTGTGTCTTGAGGGAATCTCAGTCTTTAAGAGGAAAGTTTACATGATATGGACAAAATTTCCATCTGACAAACATCAAAAGTGTCTTAGTGTCTAGGAGGTACCTATATGGGTTAAGAAGCCTTAAGCCAAGTGGAAAACTTGCAAGATGTGCAAGAACTTCCCTTGACGAAGTCAAAGAGCCTTAATGGGCATCAGAATAGTTCTAGAACTCTTCAGATTATGGAATGTACTCAAAAAAAGACTTGGAACGAACCTTGAAATAGTTAGTCCAATTTCGAACTGTTTCCAAGAAAAAAACAAGTGTTTTGCATCGAGAAGATTTGTATTCGTTGATCATTGGTCGAAGGGTACTATTGTCAAATTGACCAAGGGTGAGGTGGTATTGGAACTCTGATAACAAAAGCTTTGAGTCAACTAGGATCGTTGATCTTTCAAAGAGTTGTAACAGTTAGAACTGGACCATTGGATCAAGTTATGAGATTGTCAGAAGAAGGATCGTCAGAGGTCTAGGAGGGCTAAGATAGAGGTTCGACGATAGGACTCTGAAGACCGTAGATCCATCGAGAGGTGTCATGTGAGATCTCAACCATTGGATCTAATATGGTTTGACATGAGGAGATTTGCATTAGAACCCTAATTGTCATGTCATTGTGTTATAAGTATAAACCTAGACTGTCAAATGAGATGAACCAAGATCGACCAATCTGTCGAAGCATGTGTTGTTAGAGTGGTCCATGGAACCATAAAGAAGATGCTTTGATGGCAATGGACTTTGAGGATGAAGGAGGATCATTGATTAGTGAGTGGGCGAGATTTAATCTTAGTTGTAGATTTTGTGAGTTCCTTTTTGTTAGTACATGGAATGGGCATTAAAGTGGAGAGTAACCATCGAGTGGGTAGAGATTCCAATGTAATCAATCATTGGAATCTCGGGTCTGAGGATCATTGGATTTCAAAGAATGATCCGTTGAGATATCAACATTGGAGAGGAAATCGACCCAAGTGACTCAACATTATGATGGGAATGAATCCAACTGATAAATGCATGACTTGTGTTTATGAGTTTGATGAACATGGTGTTTAAATAATACCTTGATAAGTCAATGCAAGAGTTTTGGATGATATATTGATATACTCAAAAACACCATATGAGCATGATGAACATTTAAAGCCAGTATTACAATGTCTTGGAGAACATAAATTGTATGCTAAACTCTTCAAGTGTTCATTATTTGAATAAGAGATTATTCAAATGTACAGGAGACACAATTTTATGAGCTTGGTTGGAGTATTATAGAAGGTTTGTGGAAGGATTTCCAAAGATTACAAATATTATTATGGAGTTGCAAAAGAAAGATAAGAAATTTGCATGAACAAAGCAATGTGAACAAACATTCAACAAGCTTAAACAATTGTTGACAACAAGTCCCATACAAAAGGCACCAGATATGGATCAATATTTTTTGGTGTGTACCAATGCTTCAAAAAAAGGATTAAGCAAAGTATTAATAGAAGGTGGGGTGAGTGCAGACACTTCAAGAAAGCTTACACTACATGAAGAGAATTATGTGATGCATACTTAGAACTTGCTACAATAGATATGGATCAATATTTTTTGGTGTACCAATGCTTCAAAAAAAGGATTAAGCAAAGTATTAATAGAAGGTAGGGTGAATGCATGCACTTCAAGAAAGCTTAGACTACATGAACAAAATTATGTGATGCATACTTAGAACTTGCTACAGTAGTAACTTGAAGCCATTATTTGGTAGGAAGAAAGTTTGAACCAAAGACGAACCACTATGGACTTCAACGTATATTTACACAAAGTAACCTAAATGCTAGATAGAGAAGATTGTAAGAATTGTTAAGTGAGTATGATTATGGCATATCCTAGATTTAAGAAACATTAAGCAAGGCAATGGATTAATTGAGTAAAAGACCTCAAATCTTCTCAATTTTATCATCAAGAACAAATCTGAAGGAAAAAACATTGAAATTACAAGTAACCAATGGTACGTAGAAGTAAAATAAAATATTCAATACTTTGGATAATGATGGATTATTGAAATTTATGAAAGGATTTATGTACCTCCAAATGAAAAAAATCACAAAGTTGATATGTGAAGAAGCACATAAAGTAGTGTATATAGCTCACCCTCAAGTGAAAAAACAAGTAACCAATGGTATGTAGAAGTAAAATAAAAAATCCAATACCTTTTTAATGATGGATTATTGAAATTTATAAAAGGATGTATGTACCTCCAAATAAAAATAAAAAAAAATCACAAGTTGATATGTAAAGAGCACATAAAATAGCGTATATAGCTCACAAGTGAAAAAGATGCACCGAAATTTGAGACTATTGGAATTGAATGAAGAAATATGTAGTAGAGTATGTGGCTAAATGTCTACAATGTTAGCGAGTGAAGGCCAAGGGCAAGCAAATGCAATAGTAGAATCAAAATGGAAGGTGATACCAATGGACTTCATAGTGGAATTGCCTATGACATCGAGAAAACATGATTCAATCTTGGTAGTAGTGAACACTTTGACCTACAGTGAGCATTTTATTCCAATGAAGAATTGCAAGACATTCCCTGAAGAATTGCAAGATATTCCCTGAAGAATTGCAAGATATTCCCTGAAGAATTCCTCCTCGTTAGAATAGACTTGAAATAAGTTATTGTTAGACTTACTTGAAAAAAGTTCTAGTTGGACCTAAAGTTGTTAAGAAATGGAAAAAAGTAAATGAAAACAATTTGAGAACGGATTGAAAAAAGTAAAAGATAAACAAAACAAAAAAAAAGTTACACAATCCTTATGAAGCTAAGACAAATTCTGATGGTTTATCTGAGGTGAGGTTGTGTAGAACTAAGTGAAAATCATCATCATTGTAATAATGCATCATTTTTAAATAACTATGAATTTACTTTTAAGTTGGATAGTTAAGATACTTCTCATCCAAGGTTTATAAGCATTGTGTTCTAAGTGAAAATCATCATCATTGTACTAATGCATTATTTTCAAATAACTATGAATTTACTTTTAAGTTTGATAGTTAAGATACTTCTCATCCAAGATTTATAAGCATTGTATTTTGTCATGCCATTATAGCAAGATAACATAACAGGGGCATCACATAGATATAATTATAAGCCAAAGATAAGTCACAAACATAGATATAATTATAAGCCAAAGATAAGCCACAAGACATGAGCAAAGGGGAGACGATGGATTATTTTGAAGCCAAGGAGGAAATCATCCTAAAGTTTATTTTTAGTGCAAGGAACAAATTGTGAGATTTGGAATGTTTACAGCTTATAATGATGAAATCAAGTCAAAGGAAAAGAGAGACACAAGGAAAAGGGAGATGGTATTTTGAAGACAAGATGGAGATAAACCCAAAGTTTATTTTTAGCACAAGGAATGAATCAACGGCATCAATGATATCATGCTTTTACTATGATTGGATGATGGGACACTACACAATGTCAAGGAGGTACATTGCAAATCTCAACCCAGGTTTGAAGGAAGAATATTAAAGAAGAGAGTAACAAGGCAACATATCCATTACTTTGGATGAAAGATGGACCAATCCAAAACTATGAGAGGTTTCAACCTTGATGGAAGAGTCTACTAATTGAACAAGGTAACAAATTTTGGTGGGTTTAAAACTGAGGAACTAGTAGGCAAAGGTAATGAAGAAAATAGGAAGGAGGTATCTTTCACATGATGAGACACTACAATGTCAAGAAGGTACATTTCAAATCTCAACCCAAATTTGAAAGAAGAATATTAAAAGAGAAAGTAACAAGGCAACAGATCCATTACCTTAGATGAAAGATGGACCAATCCAAAACTATGAGGTTTCAACCCTTGATGGAAGAGTCTACTATTAAACAAGATAACAAATCTTGGTAGAGGGTTTGAAACCGAGGAACTAGTAACCAAAGGTAATGAAGAAAATAGGAAGGAGGACTATGTCACAACCTTGAATTGTTTAAAGCAGAAACAAAGGAAAAAGTGTGAGAACAAAAAAAAGTAGCTGGTAGAACAAAATAACAAATTTGATGGAAAAGCCCCAAATACACAAGGCCCTTTAAAATTAGCCATTACTAGCTTGGAAGGTTTAGAAATATGATTATTTAGAATTGAAAGAGATTTGATCTTAATTTGGAGAATTAGTAATGTTTCAATTTCAAAAACACTAAAACAAATTAAAAAATAGTGACAAATTGAGCAAAGAAAAAAGCTCAAAAGTGCACAAAAAGAATTGGTAGAGATACAAAAATGAAGTCATTGTTTGATATGAATAGAAACATCTAGCAATGATGATGAATTTCAAAAACACTAAAACAAATTAAAAAATAGTGACAAATTGAACAAAGAAAAAAGCTCAAAAGTGCACAAAAAGAATTGGTAAAGATACAAAAATGAAGTCATTGTTTGATATGAATAGAAACATCTAGCAATGATGATGAAATTAAACTTAGTCAAGGCTTATTACAAAGTCCAATGGCCATATCAAATATTATTGTTTATCCATGTAGGAATTAAATGAATTAGCATCTAAGTTTTTCTATGCTACACGGGGTGGTCTAAGGCAAAAATGGTCAATGTCTACCTGTTTTTTATTTGTTGTGTAAGAATGACAACAACTTACAAGAGAGATGTTTTTTATTTGTTGTTTAAGGATTCAAAGATGTTCAATGTCTACCTGTTTTTTATTTGTTGTTTAAGGATGACAACAACCTACAATGTCTACCTGTTTTTTATTTGTTGTGTAAGAATGACAACAACTTACAAGAGAGATGTTTTTTTATTTATTGTTTAAGGATTCAAAGATGTTCAATGTCTACCTGTTTTTTATTTGTTGTTTAAGGATGACAACAACCTACAAAAGAATTGTTTTTTATTTGTTGTTTTAAGGATTCCATAGGATGACAACAACCTACAAAAGAGAAGCACTTGTTTAAGGATATAGATCAAGGATTCCATAGGATGACAACAACCTACAAAAGAGAAGCACTTGTTTAAGGATATAGATCTAAGGCAAAAATGTTCATTGTCTACCTGTTTTTTATTTGATGTTTAAGAGTTCAACAGGATGATAACAACCTACAAAAGAAAAATATTTGTTAAAAATATTGTAGTATATGTAAATATCATTTTTTATCTTCCATCTTTTGTTAAAAGTATTGTAGTATATGCAAATATTATCTTTTACCTCTTGATCTTTTTAAGATAAAAAAGAGTATTTAAAATCTTATCTAAAACCTAATTGATATTGATTTTGAAACTAGTTTGGCTTTATGAAATATGATGTGAGTATGACAAACTAGTATTACAATTTGTTATCAAGGGGACGTAGGCAAACTCTAGTAACGCAAGGGAAATTTTGTTTGTTTATTGATTATCTTTAAAACATCAAAAAAGTAATGATCAGAAATAATAAATTTAGTTTCTCGTGCACAGGAAAAGAGAAGAGAGAAGGAAGACATCCCTATAGTCAAAGTGAATACTTGCAAAGATAAAAAAGCCTAAGGGATTTGGCCTTAAGAACATACTTCCATAGACAAGGAGTCACCACAACGCCCATGGAGAATGATGATTTAAAATGATGCAAAATATATAGCACCTAGGTCAATAGTAAATTAGATAAAAATAGAGGTTAAAATCTATAAAGGGTTTTTTATTCCTTGGAAGGCGATGGTAAAAGAATTCCTTCGGTAGAAAAATGGTTGGTATGAAAGGTAGTACAGTAAAAATGGAAGGACTCTTCTCCGGATCCTTTAAAGAATGCTCTTTATAACCCGAAATATTAAGTTATATAGATTGGCAGACGTAGCAAAACAAGGGACTAACTCTAAATGGCATCGAGGCTGGAAACAAGTTATAACACTCTATGGCCTTCAAAGGGATTAGCACAACAGTGGCAGCAATGTATCACCAACCTCAAACATAGTGCAATAAGATTAAAAGATGCAAAAGATGAGATTATATGGTGGTCAAAGAAATAATAAGAGATGAAAGGCACTTTGGAAGTTGAACTGTCAATTAAAAACTAAATATTTTTATGGTTTGCTCTATCCATTAAAAACTACATATTTTTATGTTTTGCCCTATCCAATAAAGTTATTTCCTGGGTCAATTATAACTCATGTAAAGGTTCTGACAAATGTGTTAATGTGTTATATGTAAAAAAAAATAATAATAAATCACAAATGTGTTATCTGTAAAAAAAATAATGATAAATCGATAGATCATTTACTAGTGCAAGAATAATAGATCACTTATCAGTGCAAGAATGACAAGTCAATTGAGAAGTCAATAGATCACTTATTAGATCAGTATCCTTAATTAAAAAGACTCTGGTGTGAGGCTCTAAAATTAGCAAATGGAAACGGGAGACATCTCTAATTGTTTTAAAGGTTGGTGGTGCATGTACTCAATCTAGCAAGACATAAGACACTACCCTTTCTAGCTGCTGCTGGTACTCCATCTAGCAAGGAACGAAATGATATTTCAGTGAAAAAATTACCACCAATCCAGGTTAAGTCAACAACTAAGACATGAATATAAAGAAATATGAAAGCTTACGAAGATAAATTATCCCAAAACAATAAAACTTCGAGAGATTGAATTTTCAAAAGCCTTGGGATATTTTGATGGAGTGAGCCAAGGCTCCAGGTATCCATGGATCTCATGGCATTTTACTCTTCTCTGAAAACCATCACATTTCTTTCAAAAGAGCCTTTATATAAGGCACAGACAACAGTGTGCTTTAAGGTCTCTGTTAAAAAATGCAAGCCTAGGGATATTTTGATGGAGTAAGCCAAGACTCCAGTTATCCATTGATCTCATGACATTTTACTCTTCTCTGAAAATCATCACAATTCTTTCAAATCAGCCTTTATACAAGGCACAGACAACAGTGTGTGCTTTATGGGCGCTGTTAAAATAAATGCAACAGATAGGAGAATGTCTAATCTTTCAGATCATGTGGAACTCAAAACTTATAACAGATTGAACTAAAGGTAATAACAAGACGGAGAAGTTACTTTTCCCAATCATGGGAACAATTAGAGATGTAAAAACCAAGCTTGAAAATGCTTCCTTTCGTGTATATAAAGACCTCGATGAAAAAGTAGGTAAGCTTTCAAATGAAGCATTGGCACTTCATGAGGGCGCTTGCTGGTTTTAGTCGAAACTGGTGAGAAGGGTCCTGGCCTTATAACTTCATTAGGGCTTGCTGGTTTTAGTCGAAACTGGTGAGAGAGGTAATCTTCAAGACGAGAATGCTATGAAGAGGCAGCTGAAGGACTTAGCAGTGACTCAGAATTTTGTAGAAGCTTCTAGCTTCTGTTATTCTGAGGTCTGGCATTTGTAATTGTTTTAAAAGTTGGTACATGGACAAAAGTCTCAGAACATAAGGCACTACCATTTAAAGCTGCTGGTACTGCATATAGCAAGGAACGAAGTGATATTTCAGGGAAAAAATTGCTACCAATCCAGGTGAGTACCAATTAAGATATGATTATGAAGGAATATGAAAGCTTACGAAAATAAAGTTTCACAAAACATAGATTGATTTTTCAAAAGCCTGCGGAAAATTTAATAGAGTAAGGCAAGGCTCCAGAGGTATCCATGGAATCTCATGGCATTTTATTTTCTGAAAATCATCACATTTCGCACAGACAACAGTGTGCTTTATGGGCGCTGTTAAAAAATGCAACAGATAGGATAATGTCTAATCTTAAGATCATGTGGAACTCAAAGCTTTTATAATAGATTGGACTAAAGGTAATATCAAGACGGAGAAATTACTTTTTCCCAATCATGGAAACAATTAGAGATGTAGAGAACATGTTTGAAAATGCTTCCTTTAATGTATATAAAGACCAGAATGAAAAAACAGGTTAGCTTTCAAAAGAAGCCTTCCTACTTCATGAGGGCTTGCTGGTTTTAGTCGCAACTGGTGAGACAGGTCCTCTTCAGAAAGAGGATGCTATTGAGAGGCAGCT
>ML808819.1:189120-202361 GCA_009831015.1 Picea engelmannii
ACAGTCCACTATTCTGAACGTGATGAAAATACCCCATTTTGGAAGGCACCGGGAGGTTAACGCGTGCGTTAAGCTCCTGCTGTCGAGCTTCCATGGCGGCTACTTGTGGCTAGACATACGTAAGACCGTCAACTCGACATTGATACATCAGATCACCAGATTGAGCATGCAAGGACCAGACCCACAAGACATTTACCTAGGGAAGGCCGCAGACCACTCCTTGACGCAGAAGATTAAATATACATATGAGGATGTGGAGAAGGGGAAGCGAGGCTACAAAGTAGCCTCCATCTAGAATGGCGCAATGTGCCTTGCTTGCCAGTTGATTGTTGGTAAGCTAGTCTGGAAGAACAGACCCACACAAGTCATAGGGTTTGTTATTGACCTCGTGGGGAAATGCGTGGAGGGGTTACAAATGAACTGGGCAAAGTACTTAGTGAACCAGTTAGACCAAGACTGTCCGGAAGCTTAGGATCAGGGCTATGAGTTCCATTTTAGTTGGTTGTTGATCCTCATCATGTTCATAGCTTGGGAGATGACGGAAGGTGCGACCTTCCCTGAACTAGAACCATCTAAACCCTTAGCCGTGAAGTTCACTTCGCTCTTGTATTCGAGCGATATGGGAAAATGATGGCAGTCAAACGCGGTGTTCCACACCTACTAGCTGCAGTTAAAAAGGGCTATTGAGGCTGTCCCTCGTATAAATCCGAACACCCTGCACAGGTTCAGGCCATTTGTGAAGTTCCACACAGACATAAATTTTATCTACATCACTGCGCGCAAAGACGACCACAAAGAAGTACTACAGAGTTACTACAAACTTACAAAGGAGGACCTAGAAGAAATAACTAAGGAGTGGCCTACAAAGCTCCTTATCCCTATTGACCCTGCAGAACTGTTTGGTCCCGAACTAATCGGAAGCCCGATGGTCACTAGTGAAGGGCATGATACACCTGGGACTAGCAGAAGGAAGAAGACAGAAGAGGTCCAGTAGCTGAGCAGTGCATCAGAAGAAACTGCTTCAGAATCACCTGGAGGAGGAGGTGATGACGAAGTAGATAAAGAAGAGAACAATGGAAAAGAAGATCAACAGAAGCAAGGTGAAGTAACACCGCCACATAATCCCCCTAATGATGCAGAGCCATCTAACAAAAGAAAGGTTTTTCCCATGAAATCCACATCACAAAAGAAGTCAAAAGATAGTAAGACCAAGCTACAGACTATGCTCACGCTTGATGACTTCGACTTCATCATCACAACTGTCTTAGATGCCTCAGAAGATATTTTGCAGAGAAATGAAGCTAAGCAAGAGACCATGCATGAAAAAATTGAAGCAGAACTGCGAGGGGTACAATAGGCCCTTCACTCCAGTCGCGCAGTTTCCACTGCGCCCCCGCCATCAGAAGAAACAGAGTTGGGAGATGAGCCTACCTAACTCCGCATACTAGCCAATGCAACCGAAGCTTGCTTTCGTCGTGCACAGGAAGAAACAGAATAGGCCATAGTGGCCCTGAAGCAAGCACAAGAGGAAGTAATAGAGCAACATAGGGCTGCGCAGTAGAGAAGGCTACCCTCCAAACGAAGTTCGAAGGGGAGAAAACACAGATCTAGTAGGAGAAAGAACAGTTGCTCATGGAGCAGGTCAGAGTCAAGGAAGCAGTCAACAAAGCACTTCACTCTGTGATGGGCTTAGAGAAAAAGGAGGAAGACCCAGTAGAGCATCAAGTGGCGAGGCCTGTTGAAGCCATTCAACAGCTTCAACAAAGTATAGCAGATCTAGAGCTACAAACTGTACCAAGTACTCCACAGGACATGCAAGACCAAAGAGAAGCCACTGCCCGAAGCGCAGTTGAGAGAATCAGAGCATTAGCTTTGGAATTTCAACAACTTAGCAGTAGAAGTGCACAGATGTATGAGCGACTTACTGAGGACCCTGAACTAAAGACACTGGAGTCACAACTCTAGGAGGCAAAGTAGCAAGCAGCGACGGTACAGGCACAACTGAAGCTATTGTTAGCAGTTGAGAGAATGAAACGATCCCATGAACAACTCACTTTTCAACAACATGTCCATGCCATACATAGCAAAGTCATGGAAGTAACACAGTAGCTCCAACTAGTCCAGGATGTAGCTAGCCAACTGTTTGAAGAGATTGAAGGACAAGGAGTAGAACTAGAACAGGTAGTCACTGCAGTTGAGTAACGCTTGGACGGACATGTGAATGAGGTAGTTCTTCAAGAGTTCACCGAGCAGGAGGCCTTGGCATAGTAGCAGGTCGGAGCAGCTCGAGGCTTTTGAGGCAGAGCTACCCAGATCAGAGTGACTCGGAACGAGTCACAGGTGAGTGTTGGGGGCCTGTTGGCCCTTGACCAAGTTTTGGAGATCTTTGCTCAGGTTTGACCTATTTTGGGACTTCGACAGGCTGTCGAAGGCAGAGATCGCGGGATCTTGACCCCTTTTAGGGCATTTTGTTTTTTGGGCTTATGTAACGGGTATGGGTATGTTGGCCCATGGGTTTACCCATGTCTAGGACCTTTTGTAATGTATAAATAGAAAGCTAGGCGATGTAAGTAGGCGGTGCTAAGGGCAAGTGAAGGCCAAGGTGCTAAGGGCAAGTGAAGGCCAATGTGCTAAGTGCAAGTGATAGTTGTAACTGCTTTGTGCATACTATGTAGGGATTGCAAGGCTAAGTGCAAGTGACTGTGTAAAGGCTTTGTGTTGTGACCTAGCTTGGGGAAGGAGGATCTGGCGAGGTGCGCACTGATCTCCTGTCCTATGCAGAGTAGGACCCTATGGATCTGTGCATGTAAATGATTGACAGAAGACAATAAAGACAAGAAGAGTTGGTGGACGTAGCCCTAGGCTAGGGGTTAACCATGTATATCATGTGTTGTGGTTGCTTTGTGCATTATGTTTTTTTTATGGTTCATATGATTAAAGCTTAGTGCAATGATGTATGCTTAAATAAATATGATAGCTTAGTGCCTAATGATATGAATAAGATGCTAGATCTGATCTGTGTTGATGTGCTTAGTGCTTGAATGTGTTAAGCCTTGTTGAATACTACATTGCGCTATAATTAGGGTTTATCTGCGTCGTAGACAAAGGCTAAGTACAAATGAATGACAACCGCTACGTGCTCTGTTAAGCTGTTGTAATCACAGATCTGTGTCTCAGCTAGGTTGCAGACATCTGAGTCCTGCAATCACCCCTGCCTCTACCTGGGGTGAGACTTCATCTGCTTTGCAAGTGTTGCCAAAAGAGTCGGTAGTTAGGGTTTTGTTGGTGTGCTGCTAAAGCGTTGAACCCCGGATCTGCCCCTGTGCCAACAAAGGGTCATGAATATGGCAGTGTTGTTAGCCATAAGGAAGACCAATTGCCTGCTGAGCCAAACTGTAAGGAATGGTATGTCCTTTTTTGAGAAAGTATATTTGATTGTTAGTATGCATGTCGACCCTCCTAGTCATTTTGAGTCCCTTGGAGGAAGGAGTCTGTTAAAGCTCAGGAGAGATAGTGAACGTATGCACAGGCTCTCTGTGAGGCAAATAGAGACTAAGAACCACTTAAGTTCTAGAGTTGAGGAATAAACGTAAGTGGTGCGCGGAAGTATTCTTCCAAGTGTTACGTTCTAAAGAAAGAGTGCAAGGCTCTTAAGTCTTTCAGAGCCAACCAAGCTCAAGAAGAATAGCGAGATTGAAATATCGAAAGGGAAGGCTCCTTTGTTTGGATGACGAATGAAAGAGAAAATATTTGGGAATAGCCAAGGTCCGTTGTGACTGTTGGATACGGTAATGAGTGTGGGAGTTAACCCCTTGAGTCCTTTGGACTTCGCGAGTTCAACGAACTGTGAGTTCGTTGTAAGTGAAGTAAAAATCCTTGAAGTCCCGAAGTTAATCTGGACCATGGATCCAAGGATCCATCGAGACCCACCTTGACCATCAGATCTATGAGTTCAGAGTTCGCGCGATGGGAGAATAGCGTATTGGTGCGACTAAACCTCCAAAGGCCGAAGTCCCAAAGTTAATCTGGACTATGTATCTCTAGATCCGTCGAGATCCTTCTTGACCGTCGGATCTATGAGATTCAGAGTCCGTGCTTCGAGAGAATCGCGTGTTGGAGTGACCAAAACCCTGAAGGTGAAGTTATAGAGCACTTAGGAGACACTCACAGAGTTATCAAACACTTTGCAGCTCAGTAAGGAGTGCTTGAGCGAAAGTTGCCAAGAGGGCATAGATATCCCTTTGAGGAAAGGAAGGGACAGAGAGCTTCGAGGTCCGAGCAGTTGAAGCTCAGAAGAGATAGTGCTAAGAGGGCACAAGAGTCCGACTTATTCCAAGTCTCGAAGCCCAGGAGAGATAATGTTTTCATAAGTGTAGACGAGACCCAAAGTCACAGGGCTCACAGGAGGAAGTTCAAAGGCGAAGCCTTTGAAACGTTTGAAATCTTCCAAGTCAGGGAAGAAAGTGAAAGATCATGAGGAGCAACAGTGGTCGTTGGATCAAGCACTATGAAGAACCTGGATCGTCAGATCAAAGTCCAGACAACAAGGAATGAGCTTAGAGGAGATCAGACCTTGACCGTCAGATCTGAGCGCGAGGATCATCATCCATTGGATCCCAGGGAAAGTGCACGAGGTCTAACCCTTTGAAGGTGCACATGAGAGAGGACTTTGTGAAGTCCCGAAGTATTGAAATCATCGAAACTATCCATTGTCAGAGTTGACAGGTGGCAGCAGATTCGAGAGTTTGAAGAATTGGACTTCGAAAGATTTGCAAGGGGAAGAATGGAATTGATCCTAGCCGTTGGTGCTGGGAAGGACGCGTGGCGAGAGATCAACATCTCGTTGATTTGTAGATCAGAAAAGCCCGAAAGAAGATTTGTGAGAGCTCATGAAGTCTGAGTTCACGAAATTGATCACAGTCGTTGGATCACAGAGGGTTGTGGGATGTTGATCTGAGGTGAGCAGAGTTCGGGAGTTCAGACTTTGGAGAAAGGGAGGAGCACTAACTTTCAACATCCCGAAGCGCGAAGTCCCAAAGTGTTTGGGATTTGGCCCCAAGTCATAGTCGGAGTTCATATCATCGGAAGTTAAAGGAAGGGGCTAGTGCTTGATAGGATCTTAGCTCAGAGTTCGAGAGTTCGGGGATCTGAAGAGTCGGGAGTAACTCGCAGCAAATACCCAAAACACAAACTCGCGATTTGATCGCAGCCATCTATCGAAGGGAGAGCTTGGACGGTAGATCTGGTCCCAAGGAACCTCAAAAAATCGGGAGTCAAAAGAAGAGAGGTGAGCAGTCTTCCAAAGTCACGAAATGCGAAGTCCTGATTCGTGATGGAGAATCTGGATCGTTGGATCACGGGGAGTCTCAGACCGTTGATCTGACACTGTCGGGAGTTCGGAGATCGAACTTCTGGAAAAGAGGTGAGTGAACTAATTTCTAGAAATCCTGAGACACCAAGTCCCAATTCGAAGGAAGAGATCAAGACCATTAGATCATTGAGGATCGTGGACCGTCGATATGATGTGGGTGAATTTCGGGAATCGGGGAATCGGGAAAACCAAAAGTAGGGGAGAGTTGATTGTCGATCTCACGAAGTTTGAAGTCCCAAAACACTCGAAAGCTAGGCCCCAGGTCATAATTGGAGGTCACATCAGTGAAGGTTAGGGGAGGAGCTAGCATGCACTAGACTCTTAGTTTAGAGTTCGGGAAGTTGGGAGAGTCGAGTGACTCACAGCAGAATATCCAAAGTGTGAAGTCACGAAGCACCTTTTTGGATAGGCGTGTGGTCACAGCTAGTGGTCACATGGAGGAGGCTTGCGTCTGGTGCTAGTTCGCGTGGGTGAAGTTTCGCAAAGACCCATGGAATTATTTCTTAGAGGTTCTAGTCGAAACACGAAGAGATGCTTCAGCTCAAGAATTTTGAAGATCCACTGAACGGGATTAGAGATCGTGGATGGAGGATTTGACTACTTGAGGAAAAATATTTTATTTTCTTTTATTTATGCCCCGTTGTGGGTGTGTTACAGTATGACCAATGGTACCCCTAAGATTGTTTCAACCAAACAAATGGAAATCATATTCAGACACAGAGATGTAGATTCTGCATCAGAGTGTTTGATTATATCTAAGAAGTCTCTAGATAGCAATCAACCTAGTCATGTAGACACTCAGTCATTGTTGAGAAAACATGATCGGGTTTTTGCAGAGATTCCTCTCGGGAGACCTCCTGACAGAGGCTTCGAGTACACCATTGAGTGTGTGAAGGGAAAGAAAAATATTGTTGTTGATGCCCTTTCCAAAAAACCAGTTGTATGTTCTCTTACAGAGGTTTCAACTGATTGGAAGTCACACCTTCTGGTGGATTATTCGAAGAATAAGTTTGCTTGTGAGTTGATGGATGGTCACATTTAGGATGACATGTATATTGTGGTGGATGACATTATCTTCTACAAGGACAAAATATACTTAGTTCCCGAGTTCACACTCAAGGAGAATATTATGAGTGCTACTCATGATACACCATTGGCAGGTCACCCTGGGTACTTCAAAACTTATAGGAAGATCAGAAAGAGGTTCTTAGGAAGGGCCTCAAATATGATGTGTTGCAGCATGTGAGGGAATGCATGACTTGTCAACAAAATAAGTCAAAGCAGATTCATCCAATGGGACTCCTAGTACTAGTTATCACCCTCGAACAGATGGCCAGATAGAGATTATGAACAAATGGCTTGAGGGGTATCTATGTAACTATGTGCTAAGATTGTAGAATGCATGGATTAAGTGGTTGCATATAGGGGAGCATTGCTACAACACCATTTACCATATGTCCATTGGTATGACCTCGTTCCAAGCATTGTATGGCTATGATGCTCCTTCATTTGTGGATTTGGCATTTGGGGATAACATGGCTCCCAAAGCTAAGGATTGGGTACATGAGAATAATGATATCCTTAAGGCTCTCGAGGATAACTCGTAGGCTGTCTAGAACTAGAAAAAGATTTATGTAGACAGGCACAGGATGGAGCACAGTTTTGAGGTAGGAGACTTGGTTTTCTTTAGGCTGCAGCAATACAAACAATCTTCATTGAAGAAAAGTGGTGCAAAAAATTGAAACCACACTTTTATGGTCCATACATGGTAATCTGGTGAGTTCGAGAAGTAGCTTATGAGCTTGAGCTACCATAGGGGAGCAAGATTCATAATGTTTTTCATGTCTCATGCCTCAAGAAGGAAATGGGACAACAAGTCACTTCTTAAGCAAAGTTACCCCCATTGGATGAGGAGGGGAAGTTGGTATTGATTCCCAAGGATATTTTGGATGTTAAGGAGAGGAAATTGACGAGCAAGGTGATTAGAGAGTATCTTATCAGGTGGAGAGACTTGCTAGTAGAGAATGTTACGTGAGAAGGAGATCAGATTTTGTAGCACCCTAGATTTTAGTTGCTTGAGGGAAAACAATCTCGGGAAGGGAGGACCATAATGTCCCTTTCCACGTGATCACTCTAGGAGGATGACTTAATAACCTATTTAATTCTTGTAGGCTATAGTCAGTGAAAAGGGAATTGATTAATTAAATTATTTAATGTCATTTGGGTGAAAAATCAACATTTAAAAGTGAGATTGTGTAATTAAATTAAAAAGGGTGTTATAAAGTGACTTCAGAGGAAATATTAAAGTGATATATTATAAAGTCACTTTATATTATTTAATTGAGTCGAAGAAATGTAAAAATGGGATAAAAGGGAGATTGGAGCTCATTCTCTCATTATTCATGATCTTTTTTTATCAAAAACAATTTGGTGAGCTCTCGTAGCTTATTTTGTACTTTAGGGCATGAAGCACTTGAGCAATTGGTTTTGATGGTGAAACAAATCCACCCTAGTTGATCAGAAGGAGAGATCAAACAGATCTTTCATAGGTATTCATTGCTGAAGGAAGTAGATCCATCTTGTTGCTAAATCATGGGGGAATTTCTTAGTTTTGGGATGCTTTAGGGAGGTTGTACCTTCCATTTGTAGTAAGTGGAGTAAGAAAGGGAGGTGGTACCCTTTTATTATCAGATCGTGGCATTGGGAAGGGATTGAACCCCCTATTTGCAGCTCATGAGAGTTTGTGAGAGGAACTCGTGGCTATTCTCTATAGTTCGTGGAGTTTCTCAAGGAGGTCGCATATGATCTGCGACTTGTGGCATCAATTGAGATGGTCATGACAACAATAAAGAGAGGGTCGTATCATTGTTTAGCTCATGGCAGTAAAGAGGGAGGGTTGTCACACTTTTTCAGCAGTTCGTGGAGATCTTTAAGAGGTCATGTCATTTATTCAGGTTGTGGAGGCAATGCGAGAGTAGATCGAACAACCAACATTCATCTTGGATTTTATCCTTGAGTTGTTTCAAATATCCAACAGTTCACGTGTCTACAAGGGGGGAAAATCTATGCAATAATGCTGCCCAATTGTGGTTGTTAACCACAGGTCAAAAATAATGTATAGATATGATAACATTTGTTGATTTATTTTTATTTATTTTTTACTGTGAATGAGATTGTGATTCTACATTAATTATAACTACTATTTATTGATATTTGTAACTACAGTTTAGTGATTCTACAGTTTTATAAGATGCCTCGAAAGATCTTTTGCAGAGAAATGAAGCTAAGCAAGAGACCATGTATGAAAAAATTGAAGCAGAACTACAAGGGGTACAACAGGCCCTTCACTCCAGCAACGAAGTGTCGACTGCATCCCCGCCATCAAAAGAAATAGAGTTGGGAGATGAGCCTACCCAACTCCACAGACTAGCGAATGCAACCGAAGCTCGCCTTCGTTGCGCACAGTAAGAAATAGAACATGCCATAGTGGCTTTGAAGCAAGCACAAGAGGAAGTAATAGAGGAACACAGGGCTGCCCAACAGGAGAAGGCTACCCTCCAAATGAAGTTCGAAGAGGAGAAAACGCAGATCGAGTAGGAGAAAGAAAAGTTGCTCATGGAGTAGGTCATAGTCAAGGAAGCAGTTAGCAGAGCACTTCGCTCTGTGATGGGCTTAGAGCAAAAGGAGGAAGACCCAGTAGAGCATCAAGTGGCGAGGCTTGTTGAAGCCATTCAGCAGCTTCAACAGAGAATATAAGATCTAGAGCTACAAATAGTACCAAGTACTCTGTAGGACGTGCGAGACCAAAGAGAAGCCACTGCCCAGAGCGCAATTGAGAGAAAGCATTAGCTTTGGAATGTCAATAACTTAGCAGTAGAAGTGCGCAGACATATGAGCGACTTACTGAGGACCCTAAAGTGAATACATTGGAGTCACAACTCCATGAGGCAAAGTAACGAGCACCAACAATACAGGCACAACTGAAACTCTTGACAACAGTTGAGAGAATGAAACGATCCCAGGAACAACACATTGTTCAACAACACGTCCATGCCATACAGAGCAAATTCATGGAAGTAACTCATAAGCTCTAGCCAATCTAGGATGCAGCTTGCCAACTGTTCAAAGAGATTGGAGGACAAGGAGCAGAACTAGAACACATAGTCACTGCAGTTGAGAAACGCTTGGAAGGACTTATCAACGAGGCAGTTCTTCAGGAGTTCTTCGAGCAGGATGCCTTGGCGCAGTAACAGGTCGAAGCACCTCGAGGCTTTTGCGGTAGATCTACCGAGATCAAAGTGACTTGGAATGAGTCATAGGTGAGTGTTAGGGGCCTATTATCCCTTGACCAAGTTTTGGAGATCCTTGGTCAGGTTTGACCTATTTTGGGACTTCGATAGGTTGTCGAAGGCGGAGCACAAGTTGAAGCAGAGATCGCAGTATCTCTACCCCTTTTTGGGCATTTTGGGTTTTGGGCTTATGTAACGGGTATTGGGATGTCGACCCATGGGTTTACCCATGTATAGGCCCTTTTGTAATGTATAAATAGAAAGGTAGGCGATGCCAGTAAGCGGTGCTAAAGGAAAGTGAAGGCTAAGGTGCTAAGGGCAAGTGAAGGCCAATGTGCTAAGTGCAAGTGATAGTTGTAACTTCTTTGTGAAACTGTGTGAGGATTGCAAGACTAAGTGCAAGTGACTGTGTAAAGGCTTTGTGTTGTAACCTAGCTTGGGGAAGGAGGATCTGGCAAGGTGTGTGCAGATCTCCTGTCCTATGCGGAGTAGGACCCTATGGCTCTGTGCATGTATATGATTGGTAGAAGACAATAAAGAGAAGAAGAGTTGGTGGACGTAGCCCCAGGCTGGGTGTGAACCACATATATCCTGTGTTGTGGTTGCTTTGTGCATTATGGTTGTTTTATGGTTCATATGATTAAAGTTTAGTGCAATGATATATGCTTAGATAAATATGATAGCTTAGTGCCTAATGATGTGAATAAGATGATAGATATGATCTATGTTGATCTGCTTGGTGCTTGAAAGTGTTAAACCTTGTTGAATACTGCGCTGCGTTGTAATTAGGGTTTATCTGCACTGTAGATAAAGGCTAAGTACCAATGAATGACAACCGCTAAGTGCTCTGTTAAGGTGTTGTAATCACAAATTTGTGTCCTAGCTAGGTTGCAGACATCTGAGTCCTGCAACCACCCCTGTCTCTACCTTGGGCGAGACTTCATATGCTTCTTAGGTGTTGTCGGAAGAGCCAATAGTTGGGGTTTTGTTGGTGCATTGTACCCTAGGTCTGCCCCTGTGCCAACAAATGGTTCCGTTGTCGAGACTGAAACTGTGATTGTTGGGAACTGAGGAAAAGAAAGAAAGATCTGTGTGTAGATCTGTTGCTTTAGTGCACAATATTTTGCTTGATTTGTGAAATCTTTGTGCTAAGAAGAGAAGTCTGATTTGAAGAGAAGACGTAAGATCTGAAAGCTTTGTGGTCTGTTAAAGGTAAGATAAGTGGATTTATTTATTTTTTTTTTAATTTTATTTTCGAAAGTATGGATCTAGGTATGTTTGATAAATTTGGTCCTAGTTTGAAAACTAGGGTACATCTAGAAGAAAGAAGGTTCGATATCAGTAGATCTGATAGAAATAATGAAAGATATGCTATTCCTATGCATAGAAATAATGTTTGGACTAACAAATGGATGTAGGATCCTAGGAAGAATTTTCTATAGGTTAGCTACCATGTTCCTAGTGCGCAGTACAAGAAAGGTTGGGGATCATTTAAGAGGAAGAGAGGATTAACCCTTTGTTACAGTTGCAGAAGGTCGGGCCATCTTGGTAAGGATTGCCCTGATTGAAGACATAGTTGTCTTTGTTGTAAAGCTATGAACCATGAAGCTCTGGATTTCCCTAGGATGATTGCCAAACTTGAAAGAATGAATATGGAACAAGAAAAACATGATAAAGACTTAGAAATTAAGACTATGGCAGAACCCTAGAAAGAATCAGAGACTGTAATTTTAGAAATAAAAGAAACCTTGAATGATCATAGAGACATCAACTTATCAGAGATTTTCCAAGAGAAAGAATGCATAGAAGCAAGAATAGGAGACTTCGACATAGACCGTGTTCTATACAAGGAAACACAGGTGAATGTCATGACAGAAAGAACTTGGGAAACCTTGGGAAGGCCTGTTATGGTTCCTTCATTGGGAGGAATAAGATTATTTAGAGGAAAGTTAATAACCCTATGTGGAAGACTTACCCAGATATATATGAGTGCTCATGGAACTTCGATAGAGGAATAATTTGAGGTTATTAAATTTGTTGAGAACAAAGCCCCATTTTCTTTATTGCTAGGAAAACTCTGGATTGATAAAGATTTGACCCGGAGAAAAGAAGAAGAAGCCCTAGAACAGAAAAAACAAGAATTAAAAGATTTAATGACTAGGAGAATAGCCTACTTGATAGAAGAACAAGAGAAGAGATCAAAATTGTTTAGAAACAGAGACTTGGATGTCAAAGTTGAAAGAACACAGACAGACTTGAAAAACTTGTCCATACAAGAGATTAGAGCACCTACCCTAGACAGAGAAGTAGTATTTCCCTTGAACCCTACGAAAGATCCTCAACAACACAAAGTTATTATGCCAAGAGAAGATAAGAATCAGAATGGGAAGAGGAATCCAGTAACGCAGATCACAGGGAAGAAGGCTAGAAAGCTCAGCAAGATGAAAGCAAAGTTGGAGAAATTACAGGAAGTTCCAGAGAAGATTGCGCAGAAGGAAGGTCTCCAGAATATTAACTTCGTCGGAATATCAGAGAAACTCGGATTGACACTTTGCCATGGTGGAGCAATATGACCGTTGGGGGCATTATAATCGTTAGATTGACGTTCTCGAACGGTTAGAAAAACAATTATGATCAGAAAGCTCGGCATTGGATCATTGGGACCGCGCTTTAATGGACATAACTGCATTGATGAAGGCCTCTTGTCTGTTGGAGGGATCTGTTACATCGTTGTCTACTTATTCTGTTGACTGTTGTGTCGAGAACACTTTTGCGAATTGTATCTGAGCCAACAAGAGAACTCATTGTTACTATGTTGTGCTTACTGAGACTTTGCTACCTATTCTATTGCATTGAGCATTTGTTCATCGACCTGAGTTATCTGATCTTGAGCATGCATGTTGGACGAACTCAACGTCGCAGAAAATTCTATCAAAGAAGTTCTAATCAAACTTATGGATGAGAAGGTGATGTTCGTAGGAATTCAAGCTTCATCGACGAGAGGAGTGCAAGCCTCCCCGTCGACTGCTCATGGATCCAGACCATCCCAAGCTGCGGTCGAGAAAAGAATCAAGCATCGAGATGACTTGGCGAATGCGAAGTTAATCCCATCCATCCCGCCTGACTACATCCCGCCTCTGGCCATCGCAGTGACTCGTGACAGTGTCCCCAGGTGTTAATGTTTATGCCATTATTATATTTCTTTTCATTTCAATAGATAAGAACATAATAAGAACAAGATCACTGAGATATACACATTCACAAGAGACACAACATTTATCCTGGGAAACCCTCTAGGGGAAGAAAACCCAACAAAAACTTCCTTATCATAAATAGCTTATACAATGTTCAAGAGATAACTCAAACCAATATATAAAGTCCTCCCAAAGAGATGCGCCACTCTTCTTCTCCTCTCTCCAACTTGTAATTGCAACTTGCCTCATAAGAGAATGAGCAAGTGAGTTATGTGTTTGAAGTGAGGCGCTAGCCTCTTATTTATATCAAACTGGCATGTGTGAAAGGTCACAACTTGGCAGGGCCGACCTCTCACTCTGGGTGGGTAAACCCACCTTTAATTAATT